>BTPG01000002.1:211393737-211633737 GCA_036245525.1 Semisulcospira habei | reverse complement strand
TTGAATATGTCTATTCTGGGTTTTGGAACTACCAGGTCGTTTTTACGTGTGTTGTAGGGTGTGCTACAAGTCTTGAAAAGATTAGATATGTAAGCTGGTGTTTTTCCTACTGTGGCCTTATATACCATTACTAACTTATTAAAAACAAAGTGTTGACGGAGAGGGAGCATATGAAGTAAAACAAGTTTTTCGTCGGTACTGCTTTGTTGTGGAATGTTTTTATCTAATATAAGTTTCGCTGCTCGCCTATGGAGTGAGTTTAATCTTTTTAAATTTGCATCGCTATAAGAGAGAGAGAGAGAGAGAGAGAGAGAGAGAGAGAGAGAGAGAGAGAGAGAGAGAGAGAGAGAGAGAGAGAGAGAGAGAGAGAGAGAGAGAGAGAGAGAGAGAGAGAGAGAGAGAGAGAGAGATGATGATGATGATGATGATGATGATGATGATGATGATGATGATGATGAAACGTATGTACAGGATAAAGCTGTAGGCGAAACGCCTCTCTTACAAACTGTCCTGTTACAAAATCAACATTAAAGCAACTAGTAAGAGAAACATATATCGAAAAACGAAGATATAAACTGAAAACAAAACCCACTATACAAAAGCAATGCAAAGGTAATGCGCACACATCATATCAATAACAGTGAATAATCAAAATTAACTTATTATACTCCGTTCAGTTAGTATGAAGTAACTGTAACAAGTTAATTTGGGGTGGCAGTTCGTTCCAAGCCTTTGGCACCTGAGAGCGTAAGAGATATATATATATATATATATATATATATATATATATATATATATATATATATATATATATATATATATATATATATATATATATATAGAGAGAGAGAGAGAGAGAGAGAGAGAGAGAGAGAATGAATGAATGATACTTTATTTCTCAAGGGTGGAAACAATAGGCGCATAGGCCTCTTTTCGTGTTTGTCCTTGCTAAACTACAACATTAAAAGCAGCATTAAAACAATGACATGTTAACAGCACAAACAAGCGGCAACACCTACAGGTCACTTGTGTTACATTTCGATATAAGTTCCAAAGTCACTGAAGATTATACACATCAACTGACAGGGTCTTTGGGGGGGGGGGGGGGGGGGAGAGGGTGCGATGTAAAGTGAGTGTTTATAGACAGCTCCTGCACGCTTATGATACAGTTACTCTTGTGTAGGAATTTAGTGATCAGGCAAAATACTACGGTAAAGAGAGATATATAAAACTAACAAGTGCAAAACGGAGTCGGGACCACAACAACGCGTTAAAAAAAGGAAATCATTGACATGGCTCTTTTGGACATATTATTTACGTTTCTTTCAAGTTTGCTCTGAGATGTATTTAAAAGCTTTCGTCCTAAACAATGGAAGATGTCTCGTTTGCTGTATATGTGGAGGAAGTGAGTTCCATAAATAGGAACCCGCGTACGAAAGGCTGGATTTAAACAAGTCAATTGGGGCCGTTCAATCACGAGACTGTTCCTCGAACTGCTGTAAACCCTTTCACTCTCAGTGAAAAGCTTAGCCAGGTATAGGGGTACTTTCCCGTTCAGTGCTTTGTGCATAAGTACGCACTTATTTAACGTAAGGTGTTGATGTAAAGGAAGAAGCTCTGTTGCCTGAAGCTTTTCCTCCAAAGCTAAAGAGGGGATTGGGAGGATCAGATTGTATAGAGAATTAATCCGCTTAAGGTCAGCCTTAATACAGGCGTCCCAAATAGTAGATGCGTACTTTGTGAGGTTTTATGTCGGAGTTGAAAAATAGCTTGTCTTAGTATCAATGATAGATTTTAATCTTGACAGTAAAAATATCTTCTTTGATAATGTTTTCCCTAGTTGTGTTAGATGGGGCAACCAGCACAGTTGTTCGTCAACAATTACCCCGAGGAGGCGATAATGATATTATTCCTTGACTTGCTCAATCGGAACTGAATCAAAAGAGAAGCTAAGTGAATGGGGGCGGAGCTGATGCTTTTGGCGTGTTGTGATTAGCATGCTTTTCGTTTTAGATGGATTAACAAGCATTTGATTATTTTTGCACCACAGTGAGACCTCCTGAAGACTAAGAGTTGAATCGTCGGCAAACATATCACATTCAGTACTGATTTGGATTGGATATATGAAGTAGAAGATCATTTACATACAAACAGAAGAGTAACGGAGAGAGAGAGAGAGAGAGAGAGAGAGAGAGAGAGAGAGAGAGAGAGAGAGAGAGAGAGAGAGAGAGAGAGAGAGAGAGAGAGAGAGAGAGAGAGAGAGAGAGAGAGAGAGAGAGAGAGAGAGAGAGAGAGAGTTAACTCAGGTACTGTGAGCCTCTGTATGTCGCCGCCAGTGTTTGACATGAGTACGTCACTTAAGAGATCGAACAAACGGACGCAATTTACTATTGCATCCGTTTGTTCAATCTCTTGAATGTCTTACTACGCACCGACTACGGATGAACTCACGGGCGAGGGTGCAGGCAAGCGATCGTGCGTACTTTTGAATAAATAAATGAATGAATGATACACTCTAACATGAGATACGTTTGACCATGTTAGTTCAAGGATGGTGCCAGAACAGCTTGGCGCCTCTGGGCGCCAAGCTGTCCTGGCACCACCCCTGAACTATCATGTTCAACCTGTCTCTGAACTGGAATGTAGCCTTCATAGGACAACTCACAAATCTGAAAAGATTTCAGCCTCAGGATTCACTGAACGTGTTCCGATGTTCTGCTTTCAGCGCCCTGGCTAAGCTGGAGGAAACCGCCGGTTAAACATTATAAGTCTTGTCCCACTCGTAAGTGTTGACTGCTATGAGAATACATGTTAATAAAAATGGGTTTTAAAAGTAACTTCACGCGAGTGGTTGCCTGGCTGGTTGGCTGGCTATCTCCCTGGCTGCCGCCTGGCTGGTTGCCGGGCGGATATGAATGCGGATGGATGGATGGATGGATGGATGGATGGATGGATAAATCAGTTTGTTAGTTCGTTAATTCATTCTTCTGCTCGTCTGTCCGGCCTCTGTTTATTCTGGCACGGTCACGGCCTAAAGCTCACGGCCTTTGGGCCGTGGCCCTAGAATTGCCGGTCCGCCTGTACACAGTATTCCATACCGTAGCGCCTCGTACGCAGTCACGTTCCAGCTCGTACACATACGAATTTCTCAAGTACTTCAGAACTTACTTACTTACTTACTTACGCCTGTCACCCCTACCCGGGTATAGGCCGTCGACGAGAGACCTCCAGCAACTCCTGTCCTGTGCTTCTCCTTCGATTCTACTCCAGGTGGTTCCCAGTCTCTTGATGTCAGCTTGGAGGTCTCGACGCCAGGAGTTTCTCGGCCTACCTCTTTTCCTCTTTCCCTGGGGGTTCCATGACAATGCCTGCCTAGTGATACTGGAAGCTGGCTTTCTCAGGCTGTGACCGATCCATCCCCATCTTCTTCGCCCAATTTCATTCTCTGCTGTTATCTGCTCTGTTCTGTCCCAGAGTCTGACGTTGCTGATCTTCTCTGGCCAGTGGATTTTCAAAATTCTTCTAAGGCAACTGTTCATGAAGGTCTGTACTCTGTTGACTGTGGTTTTTGTCAATCTCCAAGTCTCTGCTCCATATAGGAGAACTGCTTTTACATTGGAGTTGAAAATCCGGACTTTGGTGTGTTGTGACAGCTCTCTGGAACTCCACGTACTTCAGAACGACGGGGGAAAAAAGCAGGACTGCAGGACTTTGTAGCTTATACAGTCAACACAGCCTTATGGGTCCCATATGGGTCTCATGCGGGCTGGCATATGGGGCCGATATGGACTGCCTATATGGGCCCACATGGGATGTGCAAAATAGGTCCCAAATGGGCCTCGTATGGTCTGACATGATGTTACCAGGATAAATCCCAGATGCCCCCCATATGTTCCCATGATAAATCCCAGATCCCCCCCCCCCCCCCCCCCCCCCGCATGTTCCCGTGATGGATCCTAGATGCTCCCAGGATATCCCCCAAATACTTCCATGATGGATCCTAGATGCTCCCAGGATGTATCCCCGATACTTCCATGATGTATCCCACATACTTCCAGGATGTATCCCGTAGTTCAGTCTGACGCTACACCGCGATGATGTCACAGAATAGTCCACCTGTCTTGTTGTAGCCAAAAATGTCGTTTTTGTCTCTCACATTTTGGTGTTTTTCCCGTACTTAAAACATAACCAGCCGCACACAACTTTACTAGGTGTTTAGGCACTGACCGTGAGAGTTGATCATGAAGGCAGATAACCATCTTGGACCATAATTAAAATAGCACGCCAAACATCTCCAAGAAGCATTGATCCATATGCGTTCTGCGGGCTCCTGAGGATGTACACAGGCGGATCTGTGGGGTGGGGGTTCCAAGGGTTCCGGCCCCCACCCTCGACCCAAATTTTTCTTGGGTGTTCCCCCCCTCCTCCCAGATCCGCCTGTGTACATCCTCAGGAGCCCGGAGAACTCATATGGATCAATGCTTGTTGGAGATGTTTGACGTGTTATTTTAATAGTGCGGAGGGGGTGGGGGTGGGGTGGTGGTTTCCAAGGGTTGTACCCTCCCCCCTCCCCGCCAACCCCCAACCTAATTTTTGTGTGTGTGTGTGTGTTTTGCCCCCCCCCCCCTCCGACCCAAAATTTTTGGGGGTGTTTGGCCCCCCCCCCCTTCCCCACATTTAATATTTTGGCGAGTTTGACGTACTTCCCCCTCTCCTCCCCCCCCCCCCCCCCCCCGCTCGATATTATGGTGAGTGGTGAGAGTTTTCTTTCCACCCCCCCCCCCAACCCCCTTCTCTCGTTTTTCGATTTTTCGGCCTCAGAAGGTGGACCCCCCCTCCCCCCTCCCGCATGAGGATCTATGCTTCTTGGGGATGTTTTTCAGTGAGAGTTGATCATGAAGGTGTATATCCGCTATGACATTGCTGTCGTTCGTTGTTGAGAGGTGTTCGTTTCAACTGAGCAACTGTACTAATTTGCATCTATTTTATCAATATAATATATGATTTTGATCGTTATGTTTCATTTTGAACCCATTGTGTGTCGGTAGCAGCGGTAGCAGTTTTAGTCACGATGATTCGGTCAGGACTGATCATCGCGACTACTGAAAACCGCTATCGACGAGCAAAGGGTTAAGAGAAGTTGGATGTTGCTTAACCCCCCCCCCCACCCCCTTTCACTTCCTTGCTGCTTGATGTTTTGGAGGTTGGAAAGTCACATGAGGCTCGCTAGCCCTCTCAGCCCCCCCCCCCCCCCACTCCCCCGCAAGAGTCTAGCGTCTGGGAGGCCTTTTGTATCAGGTTGAAGTTCCTAAACAAAATGTTGGAAACCCCACCCCCCCCCCCCTCGAGGTCGCTAATCCACCCCTGCATGATGATTTATGCTTCTTGGAGATGTTTTTGGTAGAAGGTGGTTATCGGCCGCCATGACTTCAGTTGCTGAGAGGCATCCGTTTCAAACCGGCGTAACCTCACAAATACTTCATTGCATTATGGTTATGTTTAAGCATTCTTCCCAAATCCTTATTTTGTTGTTGCTGTTCGTTGTTATTTTCTTGCTTTAGTTTGATATGTATGTATCATTTTTTTTTTTTTTTTTTGGGGGGGGGGGCATCATTTGTAGGTGTTACCCAGGGGCGAATCAGTTACTTCGCAGAGCGGGAGGGGTGGGGGGGGGGGGGGGGTTTCCAACATTTCCAACGGTGATGGGTCCAACTTCTGTTTGGGACCTTTAGCCTGACACAAAAGTCCTACCGATGCCAGACCGGCCTTGTTTTCCAGTGCCGGAAAATCAAAAGGCGGAGGGTGAGGGGGGGGGGGGGGGGTCCAAACTCGAAAAGGGACATGGATATAGCATTTTAAATAATTTTGGCCTGAAGAGGGGGGTGGGGTGGGGGGGGACGGTGTGCGTGCGTGTGTGTGTGTGTGTGTGTGTGTGTGTGTGTGTGTGTGTGTGTGTGTGTGTGTGTGTGTGTGTGTGTGTGTTTGATTTATGAGTATGCAAGGTGCGAGTTCTTCAAATAAGCTCTCTACTTGGATTATGTCAAAGCATACATCATATGCAGAACAAATCAATGTTTACTGTTTTTTCCAGAGAGATTTGAATGAAGCTGAAAAAATCTGAAAATTCTACTTATCCAAATGACGTGAGAAGTCAACCGATGGACTAGTCGAATGGAAAAATATTCCCCTGCACCTGCAGGTCCGACTTTAGGGTTGTCGACTATGCCCAATACACATTCCTATTCTTTATATTCTTAAGGCAAATGCCAATAAACAGTATTATTATTATTATTATTATTATTATTATTATTATTATTATTATTATTATTATTATTATTATTATTATTATTATTATTATTATTATTATTATTTTGGACTGAGGATCAGATGCAACTGCAAGCTGATCGTTCACATCAATTACTCAAAATATTTGGCATAAGTAGCCCCAAAGGACAATGTGATATCACTAAAGATAATGACTTGCTTGTCCTGTAACAATATCCACAACAAAGAGTCCAGTCAGGAGAAAGTCGGTGGCTAGAAGAGACTAGTGGCACTTTTTGGTCATATTTCCAGAATTGACAGCAACATTTTCCCCATGTTTTATACTGAATTAGTCTTTAGAGGTACATTTACCTGTGAAACGTCAGTTCAGTCAATGAAAAATATCATGTTCAGGGACGTAGCGGGCATGATAAAAGTAGTCCGGCGGTTACCAGAGAAAGTCGGAAATTTAAAAAAAAATATTTGAGTGGGCGATGGCGACCAGAAGCTTACTGTATACAATTTGTGAAGAAGTCTGTTCACGAGCGGCGGTCAACTCTCAGTGGTCAGAATACCTTATTGAACTGAAATGACAGCAACCAGAAAGCCAAGAGTCACCGTGTCCTACCGACACAAAAAAGCGACACATTCATATTCTTCCTCAACCATCATTCAGGCCTCGTCTTACAATGGAATTTACAGTAGTGCTCCCTAAAGTGAAAAAGAGGATGGCAGCGGCATGGAGTTTTGAGTCATGCATCCAGGACCTAGCCGTTGAAAAGCTGTACTGAAATGTCTAAGTCTGACCCTGACTTTCATAGTGCTACTACTACTACTACTACTACTACTACTACTACTACTACTACTACTACTACTACTACTACTAAATAAATAATAATAATAAATAATAATAATAAATAATAATACCGTTATTATATAGGCGCTTTTTCTCAATTTTTGGGCAAATCGACTCAAAGCGCCGCGAACTGAAACCCAACACGCACACTCACGTAACAGACACGGATTCAACTTACGCCCAAGACAAACACAGTACAAGACAGACGGCGGAAGGGCCAGTTCAGCTACTGAAGTTACAGAGATTTTTGATCGCTTGTATTTGAAATTTGTAAAGTGGCCTGAAACCGGTACCAATGTGTGGGGGGTGGGGGGATATGTGGGGTGGGGGGGGGGGGTGGAAGAACCGGCCGAAGTACCCGGAGAAAGAACCCCTAACGGTATTATTATTATTATTATTTTATTATTATTATAACTGTACCGTGTCATCAGTCTTGCCTGTAGTAACTGAAATTTGTGTAAACAGTGGAAGACAGTGTTATTATAACATGTATTTAAAAAAAAAAAATCATTGACTGCACGCTTAAGTGAATTGGGCCAATTGGTTTCGTGTTTACAGCAAAACTATCATTACTGTTTGATCATACCTCGTAGTGGCGGTAGCGCACACTGGCTTTCTCCGTCGACTGCTGCGCTCATCGGCGGAGCGAATTGATGGAGACGGCTACTGAGTGTGCCGGTAGACTACAAACACATGCATACACAGTTACAAAGGATGACAAGAGGCAAGTTTTAATGCAAACCTTGGCGTGGCAACGTAGAGGGACGAGTCGATAAGAATAAAGGACAAAATATACTGAACGAGTTAGGCAAGACTTCCGGTGACATCATGTATCGCGTGTTGTGATTGGTCAACAACATCGCCATTTCAAAAGCATTAGCGGGTAGACTACAAACAGCTTTTCGTCTGCGAGCATGAAGCCCGAGGTATGATCTTTTAATTTTAAAGACAAGGAAATCGAGGTGGATTGTTGTCGAATTCTTACGGCAAATATATTTTTACTACGCCACTTTGGAAGTCGTTTAAAAGTAGTTGCGATCTTTTGTAAAGCCTGAAAATCTATTGATAAAGGAACTCACAAACCAGATAGGTGAGGCTAGCGCTGGCAGAATTGTATGCAAACCAAGGGGAATCACAGCGCTGGACAGACAACAGTTAGATCCCTGCCCACGCCTATCAGGCACCCAATCGCCAGCCCACAGAGAAATACGCAGGTATAGAATAAGACGATCATTTCCATCCATTATATAAGAGACCTGATCCATTCGTTTGAGGATGGAAATGATCGTCTTATTCTACCTGCGTATTTCTCTGTGGGCTGGCGATTGGGTGCCTGATAGGCGTGGGCAGGGATCTAACTGTTGTCTGTCCAGCGCTGTGATTCCCCTTGGTTTGCATACAATATTGATAAAGGAAGCTTGACGCGTGATCGTTGATGTCTCGGGATCGACTGACTTCGAGCTGTACGATTGTAAAGTTTACTGTAGGGCTCAAAAGTGCAGTTAAACTTGATTTCTAACTACGTAATGTCAAAGGTGCGTTGGGAAGTATATCCTGTACTCGTAGTCCTACGCAAGATTTTGAAATGTTCCGGCGGATACGCATTGAAATGACTCGCCAATTGATCTTCGAAGTTCTGTAGATTACGTGCTAGTGCTACGGTGTGTTGTTAAATTTGTTGTGCGCGCATATTTCAGATGGAAGGAAAGCTGTCTTTAGTTGCTGCTTTTGATGATCTTATGCGATGTGCATCAGCATTGAATTCTGGATGTGAAGCTGGTAAGAATTTGAATGCTTTTTTATTTCCTTCGTTTCTCACTTTCTGCTGCAAACTGACAGTTGTGATGAGCTGTTCCCTAGTAATAGTATTAATATTATTAAAGTAGTAGTAGTATTGGTCACAAAAAGGGGGAAAGAGGCACACATGTAAATTAAAATGTGCCTGATCAGTGCAGAAATGTGTACAAATCATGCCATTTATGATAAGTGGACTTGTAATTTATGTAACCATAGACTGATAGAGTGCAAAAACCATTATGATTATGTGTGTTACACTGGGACACCATCACTTTATATTTTATACGGGTGACAAACAAATACAAATCTGAGACACAAACTCACATTTTTCATGTGTGAGGCTAGTACTCTAGAAAACTAGTAGTGTCTGTTGCTGACAAGATAAGTAGCGTCTGAATTGTATTATATACTTGTTTTTTGTCTATTTTGGAAGAGGGTAATTTATATTAATTACATTGTGTTGTAACTGTCATTTCTAACTCTAAGCGTGTTTCTTTATCCATTGGGTTCTTTTCTTTGCAGAAAGGATTTTAATTGTCTTTTAATTATCTCCTTGTTATGAGTGAATGTTGCAGTGTGTGACACCATGTGTAACGCATTAGAACACTTTTTTTTTCTTGAGGGGAAATATTTTAAAATTTACCTGTTATTTATTGTAACAGATGAGATCTATTGGGGATCTTCAGCAGCAGACTAAACAATCAGTTCCAAGTCTTTGATGGCCTCAACACAGAATTAAATAATTCCCATTTTTGGGACAACATTTTAATGATTTTTCACACATTTTGATTTTAATGAGGCATACACGTGTATACCACAAGAGGCAAATTTGTGATTTATCTGCTTCTCATAAATTCTAATTTCTGCAGAAAGAGTTGAGACTGGGTGAAAGTCCGTGACACTAGTACAGTAGTAGTAGTAGCTAGATTAGAATGCGTCTACCTCTAATTAAAAGTGTAGTCACCAACACTGGCAAATTACTCATTTTTGGCTCATATGGTCCAGTGGTCGTCCGTGGTAAATTTTAACGTTGGCATTTGCTCAGAGGCTAATCAAGCTACAGTCTTCAAACCTGGCCCAAGGGTACTTTGTGGTAAGACCTGTTTAAACATACTAATTTAACTGACCTCTCACAAAGGTCAAGGTCACATGAGGATCAGGAAATAGGTCCAAAATAGGTACATTTTGACATAATAATATTTTTGTCAAATGCTTTCAAAACTTCAAGCCCAAACTTGGTTCAAAGATACCTGATGGTAAGACTTTTCTATGCATACTAATTTGGTTGATCTCTTGGGAAGGTCAAGCATCACAAGACCTCAGGAAATAGGTCCCCCCCAAAAAAAAGAAGCTATTTTTTGACAAATGATATTTGTTTTTCAAATACTATTCACAGCTTCAAACTCAAACTTGCTACAGAGATACCTGATGGTAAGACCTATCAATGCATACTAATTTGGATGAACCCCCGGAAAGGTCAAGGGTCACAAGAGCTCAGGAAATAAGTCAAAAATAGCCATATTTTGACTAAAGATGTTTTTTCTCAAGTACTGTTCACAACTTCAAACCCAAACTTTGTACAGAGATACCTGATGATAAGACCTATCTATGCATACTAATTTGGTTATTCCCTCGGAAAGGTCAAGGTCACAAAAGCTCCGGAAATTGTCCCAAAATAGCCATATTCTTTTTCTCAAATACTAATGAAATACTGTTCACAACTTCAAACTCAAATTTGGTAAAGAGATACCTGATGGTAAGACCTATCTATGCGTACTAATTTGGATGACCCCTCAGAAAGGTCAAGGGTCACAAGAGGCCGGCAAATGTTTGATAAAATTGTAAGTATTAATTATTGTCAACATTTTTTGCAAATTTTTCAATCAAATTTGGCACAAAGGTAGCTGATGATAAGACATTCCTATGCATTCTAATTTAGTCGACTCATTGCAAAGGTCAGGGGTCGCGAGGGTGGATGGATGTGTGAAAAATGCTTACTAGAAAACAGATTTCGCTGGTGCAGAAGCCAGCCCTTATTGTCACAAAGGTCACACATGTAAATAGGTCACACGTGGGTCATGGCTTTGCCTTGTTGTAAGTTGAATGAGGAAGCTCATATGCCTTTAATTAACATAGTGTTGATTTTAGGCTCATCAGCTTTTTTTTATTTGCTTAAAAATAATCAGCATTCATTTTACTTCAATTTTATGTGCAGCATGTTCCTTTTGCAATTTATTCAGTACTGTCAGAATTGTGCAGTCTGCTGTGGCTGATGTAGTTTGTTGCCCACAGGATACACAGTCTCTTTCACTGCCAGTATCCATGGCATGCAGTTGAAAATTGGGTGTTGTCTCAAAATGCAGGAATGTGTTTGTCCTCCCATAATATTAAGGATGCCAAGCAAACGTTTGTTCGGGTATTCATGATTCTAGGCTCTGAGACCATCGACTGGCAGAGTAAGCCATTTTTATCTTATTGGCTCACGTGCGAAGCAAAAGTGAGTCTATGTTTTGGATCAGTGGTCGTCCGTCCGCCGTCGTGCGTGGTAAACTTTAATGTTGTCATTTTCTCGTAGACTATTCAAGCCACATTCTTCAAACTTGGCCCAAGGATACTTTGTGGTAAAACCTTTCTAAACACACCAATTTGAGTGACCTCTCACAAAGGTCACAGGGGATCAGGAAATATGTCAAAAATAGCTATATTTTGACATAATTAATTTTTTCTCAAATACTATTCACAACTTCAAACCCAAACTTGGTACAAAGATACCTGATGGTAAGACCTTTCTATACGTACTCATTTGGTTGATCCCTCGGAAAGGTCATGGGTCACAAGAGCTCAGGAAATAGGTGAAAAAGAGCCATATTGACAAAAAGTACTATTCACAACTTCAAACCCAAACTTGTAAGTACTATTCACAACTTCAAACCCAAACTTGGTACAGAGTTACCTGATGGTAAGACCTATCTATGCATACTGATTTGGATGACTCCTCAGAAAGGAAAAGGCTCAGGAAATAGGTCCGAAATAGCCATATTTTGACAAAAGATGTTTTTTTCTCAAATACTATTCACAACTTTAATTAAACCCTACAAAGATACCTGATGGGAAGACCTTTCTATGCACACTAATTTGGTTGATCCCTCGGAGAGGTCAAGGGTCATGAGAGCTCAGGAAATAGGTCTGAAATAGCCAAGGGTCACAAGAGGCTGGCAAATGTGTGTAAAATGCTGATTTTTGATAAAATTGTAGGTATTACCAATTTATTTTTGCAAATTTGTCGACCAAATTTGGTATAAAGATAGCTGATGATAAGATCTTCATATGCATACTAATTAGTTGACTCATCACGAGGGTCAAGGGTTGACGTGTGAAAAATGCTTACATTTTCTGAAAACATGGATTTTGCTGCTGCAGAAGCCAGCCTTTGTCAGAAAAGTCATACATATAATGTAAATCGGTCATACATGTGCGCCATAATGGCTTTGCCTTTCTTGTTTTTTACAGAGTTCAGATCTTTTGTGCTGAACCAAGATGACAACCGACGCAGATGGCTGTCTGCGGAGCAAAAAGCGGAGAGTCTTGAAGACCAAGTCAAGCGCCTACAGTCAGAAAATGCAAAGCTTGAAACACAAGTGAAGCATGCTCGGTGTGCAGTATTTTTTTTTTAGGTTATGGTCAGCAATCATATAATTGCCTGTTTATTTTGATATTATCATGCATGCAATCCTGTGTACGCCTCTGTCTGAAAGTGAAAGTTATTTGAATATTCAATTTTTCTCTTTTCTTGTATAATGTATCTCCTTTGTATTGTTTGCTTTTTTGTCTTATTGATATTTTTGGTTCATGTGCGAAGCAAAAGTGAGTCTATGTTTTTGGCCAGTGGTCATCTGTCGGCCGTCGTCCGTGGTAAACTTTAACGTTGGCATTTTTCGGAGGCTATGCAAGCCACGGTCTTCAAACTTGGCCCAAGGATTTTTTTGTGGCGAGACCTTTCTAAACATACCAATTTGAGTGACCTCTCACAAAGGTCACGGGATCAGGAAACCCAAACTTGGTACAAAGAATTTAAGATGCCTGATGGTAAGATCTTTCTATGCATACTAATTTGATTGATCCCTCAGAAAGGTCAAGGGTCACAGGAGCTCAGGAAATAGGTAAAAAAATTATTTATTTTTTGACAAAAGGTGTTTTTTCTCAAATACTATTCATGACTTCAAACCCAAACTTGTTACAGAGATACCTGATGGTAAGACCTATCTATGCATACTAATTTCAATGACCCCTCGGAAAGGTAACGGGGTCACAAGAGCTCAGGAAATAGGTCCAAAATAGCCATATTTTGACAAAAGATGTTTTTTTCCCAAAGGTTAGTCAGAACTTCAAACCCAAATTTAGTACCTGATGGGAAGACCTATCTATGCAATATGCATACTAATTTGGATGATCACTTGGAAAGGTCAAGGGTCAAAGAGGTCAGCAAATGTGTGTAAAAGGCCAATTTTTGATAAAATTGTATTAACATTTGGGAACATTTTTCAATCAAATTTGGCACAAAGGCAAATGATGATAAGACCTTGTGCATACTATCTTAGTTGACTCATTGCAAAGGTCAAGGGTCACGGGGGTGTTGACAGATGTGTGAGAAATGCTTACATTTTGAGAGAACATGGATTTTGCTAGTGCAGAAGCTATCCCTTTACTTTTTGTCACAAAGTTCATACATGTAAATCGGTCATACAAGTGAACCATATTGGCTTTGCCTTTCTTGTTCACATTTATTTAGGGGGTGTATGCGTTTAGATTTTTTTGGTCTCCTATATATTGAAAATGCGGTAGACTTGCCTCATATTCTGTCAAAGGAGTAATATGGTTAAAATGGCACCATGTCTAGTTGTGCTAACCTCGCTGCTGCTGAACGTACTTGTGTGTGTGTGCTTATGTAAACACAAAAATCTTCAAAGTTTGTGTATGTACAAGCTTGAAAATATAGGAAATGCTTCATTCAGAGGTCTAAGAAAGCCTCTGAGCATATTGAAATTTGTTATCTCATTGAAGAGTTAAATAACCGTTTATAAAAAGTCTGTAATTTTCGTTATATTCACTTGAAATTTTGAGTATAGCTAGTTTGGAGAATGACATTGGACGAGTTCATTAGCCATCTTTGTGAAATGTCAAAAGAATAATCCTTGACTTCAGGAGAGGAATCTGACACTGTGACAGTGACGTAAAAGCACCAAACATGTCAGTATTAATGTTATACATTGTTCCTAATTGATGATAAACACCAGCACATCAGCATTATATGTGTGTATGAGATGACGCAAAACTGACAAGATTTAGGAATATGGTCTCTCTTTTTTGTTATGATGTCTGTTAACATGTGGGGAAATGCATGCGTGGGCAAGCTCATACAGAAGAGGCTTTGTGGGCATGGGTCATCCCATCTTGTTCTTCTTAAGAATGGCTGTGGCTATTTGAGCTCACACAATGTATAACTGGTGCAAAGCGCCATCTGCTTTGTGTGTGTCATTGCCGTGCAGATGGGTTGGGGGGGGGGGGGGGGGGCGGGGGTGGAGAGAGATGAATTGGTAGGATAAGTATAAAAAGAAGGAAACAACTCTGTTTCTAAAAGAAAAACTCTCTTTTGTGAGCTCAAAACAATACAGTAGACTTTGTGATGAAATCCTCATCTTTTATATACTGAAAGTATACTGACAGTCCGTCACAGTTATTGAGTTAGTGTTAATTTTAAGTTATTAAAAATTTCTGCATGGTCTCTGATTCAGTGTGAATGTCTGCAGTGATTTAGTTTGTAATGGGTCTTAGTCAGCTACTCTTAAAGTCTTACAACAGTGTATTGTACACGTTTGTGACTGAAATTCATTCAGGTTTATATAATTTCAATTGTGTTTAGAAACCAGGTACAGTATGAACTGGCAAGGCGAAATGAAGCTGAGCAAGAAAGGGAAAACCTGGTGAGTGTGACTACAAGAAAGGGACTTGATAAACCCTGCAAGGTCAAAATCTGTGGGTTAAGGTCAAAATCTGTGAGTTAAGGTCAAAATCTGTGAGTTGTCCACTGAAGTCAGGCTACATGGCAAATTAATTTTGATAGTACAGCAAGGGTGGTGCCTGAGACGTTTGATGCATAGAAAGGCATCAACCTATTCCTGCATCACCTTTGAAGTTGAACTACATGCATCATACACAGAGGGATTAATCTAGGCGATCACACCCTGACACTCAAGATTAATCCCGTTTGGGCTGGCAGCCACCTTACTTTACTGGCAGGTGGCTGAGGTGATTTATATTGCAATTTAAAAAAAATGTTGAAAGTTGGTTTTGCTTTCAGAACTAATGTATACTGCCTTACTGGTATGCTTATTTTATATTATTATTATATGTTATTATTTTACTCACAAATTTACATGCTGTGATCAGGATTGATAAAATATTTTTTTCTGACTCAATCCAGTTTGAACTGTTTCAACTTCTAGCCTTCTCTGTGTGAAATAGTACTGTAGTGTAATAATATTTAACATAACACTTGCGTTTTGTCCCAGGAGCGACAAGTGGATGTCATCCGTGAGCTACTCATGGACAAAAACAGTAAAAGCTTACTGCATGAGACAGACAGAGAACGTCTGGCCAACATGTACAACAGTTATGCTCGCAACAGTCATATAGCTGGCGAGAAATCACCTGGGAAGTAAGTTGTGGTCTCTAAAAAAAATTTACTGACTTTTTCACATCATCAGTTGTATGTTTGGGCGGTCCGTGGCGCAGTGGTTAAGGCGCCTGCCACCAATGCTAAAGGTGCGAGGTTCGATTCCGGGTTCCGGCGTAGGACTTTTCTCCTCTAGTAAGTGTCGCCGTTAATTCGGGGGTTCTTTCTCCGGGTACTCCGGTTCTTCCTCCCCCTCCACTTTGGTGTCAGTTTCAGCCAACTTAATAAAATTTCAAATACAAAACGATTTCCAAATACCGTCACTTCAGTAGCTCGCTTGAGCTTGCCCTTAGCACCACGTGAATGTTCTGTGTTTACGTACAGTGTGTGAGTGAATGCGCGTGATTCACGTGAGCGTGCTTGTTGGGTTCAGTTCGCGGCTACATTCTGTGCATTGAGTTATATTATAAATATGAGAAATGCGCCATATAAATACCATGTAATAATGTTTACTGTAACCCACTTCTGCATACTACTGGTACTGACAGTACTGGTGGCTGCAGGCACAAGATTGTTAAACTAGCCATCTGGAACAGATGCAGCGCGGGCTGTACAGATAAGTTCTATAAATTAAAATGCAGCATTAGGACTGCACATCATACATTTGCCATGGGGTGGCCGGATCCAGGTACCTGGTCATCGACATCAGTGGCCTCTAAAAGATTAGGCCAGGTGTGCTGTAAATTTCACAGCAGTCTCAATTCTGGAGGTGTCACCTGATGATTATACTAGTTGCAAGAGGTGGATTGACCATGGTAATTTGAGGGTGTTGCCAGATTAGCTTGGTGTCTATTCAGAGGTTTACTGTTTTTTATGACTAAGACAGTAAGATTTAGACAGAATTTTGGACTCACGATTGTTTTTTTTGACAATGACAGTCAAGTTGCTCAGAAAACTCCTGAGAAAAATGAGAAAACATCCCCTGGAAAGTAAGTTACTGTTGATTACAATTGTGGTTGAGGGTTGGACTTTTGTGGTTTTCTGGTGTTCAACTTTTTATTTTTTTTTAAATATAAAGTTCACATGCAATGATGTTGCATCATGTAATGGTGTATTTTGTTCAAGTTTAAATTGTTTTGGTATTGGTTCTAACTTTGTGATTGTTTGGGGTATACAATGTATTATTTTACTACAGCTAGTGTTTGGAAGAAACATACACTTTTTTGTGTTCAGTACTGATATTACACATGGATACTTTGTTTCATCAAAAACGTTACCGATGGTATTACTGATAGGAAGACATACTTAGCCTGTCAATTTCAGCCTCCAAAATTGTTGTGTGTTGCTACACAACAAGGGACGTAATTCTAGCAAGCGGCTACCCCATCCCTTGAGTGGCCTCCCTATCCTCCGGATAGCCTCCCTTCCAGATCTCGCGAGAGGCCGTTATTTCTAAGTTCTGTACTTAGCTGCCATTTTGTTGGTTCCGGTGTTTTTCAGTCTCCTTGTTTATTCGTATTTCTCCTTCGTTTTTGTCGGTTTCGATCTTCCCCGATGGCCAGGTAAGGCCTCGGGCATTGTCTCGCCCGGCGCTTACAGCTTACTGGAACAATTTCTGTGGAATTACGGCGTTTTGGCCTTTTCTTTCGACTTCGTGTCGGTCGGTTGCAACGGTCGTACACTCGGCCTTCATGGCCCCGAACCCTGCGCGGTTATCCTCTGTTGCATGATTTGTTGCAGTAGCCAGCTCAGAATGTGCCCCTCCTGCGGCAACTTCCAGTGGCCGTCGGTTTCGCATCTGCGCTGCTTACTGTGCTCGGGCTGCGCATCTGATAAAACTTGCACTGTTTGGGAGGAAGACCATTGGTCTCAGAAGTGGAGCTCCTATCATCGCAAGCGCCCCATTCCTTCTTCTACGGCTCCAGTCCCACCAGCTCCTCCCAATTCGGCCGCAGTCGACGGGTTGTCCAGTCGCTCACGGTCCCCGGACTCCGTTCACTCCTTCACTCTACGCTCCCGTGCCCCGGTTCCAGTACCCTTGCAGGTATTTTCGGCTATCCCACCGGACAAGGTGACGGACGCTGTCCCTTCTACTGTGGGAGTTAAGTTCTTTTCCTCTCCAATGCGTTCTCGCTCTCAGGAGCGCTGTTTACTATCGGTCCCGTGCAGTGCACCCTCTCTATGGAGACGGGTCACTCACAGCGACTTCCCCCTCTCCCTCGGGGGACGGGACACCGACATAATAATAATAATAATAAAGGTAATTTGTATAGCGCCTAATCACCAAGGTGCTCTAGGCGCTTTACAATCACAGTAATGAAACAGTGAAGCAGAATACACAAACAAGCACATACAACAAAAAAATACATTAATTTACAAGGGCAAAAACTCACACCACACACTCACACACACACACACACACACACACACACACACACACACACACACACGCATGATGAGCCGGCAGACAAAATGGTCTTTACGTATATGCAACAGAGAAAAGGTGTGTTTTAAGCTTGGATTTGAAAATGGAAAGAGATGATGAGTGACGCACATCAGCTGGGAGAGCGTTCCATGTAATGGGACCAAAATACGAAAATGCACGATGACCTTGAGTGACCTTATTACGTCTAGGGATACGGAAAACACGAGTGTCTGAAGCAGAGCGTAGTGAGCGGGACGGTGTATACAGCTGGACAAGATCAGATAAGTAAGGAGGGGCAGAACCAGAGATGATGTTGAAACAAATCACACAGACTTTATACTGAATTCTGTATGAAACTGGCAGCCAGTGCAAATCAGCTAGTAGAGGCATAATGTGTTCACGTTTCGGTACACGAAAAATCAGACGTGCAGCACAGTTCATGACTCTCTGGATTTGGTCAAGAAGATTCTGCGGAACACTGGACAAAAGAGAATTGCAATAGTCTATTCGGGACAGCACAAGGGAGGTAACAAGTGTTTTGGTAACTTCAACAGTCAGCAGATGTCGAACAGTGCTGATCCTTCTGAGTTCAATGAAGGCAAGCTGGCAAACTTTCTTCACTTGTTCCTTCATTGTCAGCCTGTTGTCAAAAATGACACCCAAGTTACGGGCCGAGCTAGAAAAGGAGATGGCACTCTCGCCCACCATCATTGACTCGGGAAGATCAGCACTGCACTTAGAGGAGCACATCATTCGGAGGGACTCAGTTTTGTCACTGTTCAGCTGGAGCTTGTTCTGTGTGGTCCACTTCTGAACATCACAAATACAAGCCTCCAAAGACTGCACCATTTGATCGACATGTTCACGAAGGGAGTGTTTGTACAATTTTGTATCATCTGCATATAAATGATATGAAACTAAGTGACGCTCAATGACATACGACAGGGGCTGTGTTTACAAAGTAAAGAGAACAGGCCCCAAGACCGACCCTTGTGGAACGCCACAAAGCAGCTCAACAGGGTGGGACTCAAATCCTGCCACTGAAACCATCTGCAAGCGACCAACAAAGTAGGATTGGAAAAAATTCAGTGCTGTGCTTTGAATGCCAAACACATCACGAAGGCGGGCAAGTAGAATGTCATGGTCAATGGTATCAAACGCTGCGCTCAGATCGAGCAGAGTCAGAACAGAGATTAGATCTTCATCGCTAGCACCAAGTAGGTCATTCACAACACGCAGCAATGCTGTCTCCGTGCTATGACCAGACCTATATGCTGACTGGAACACATGCCACAGACCATTATTCTTGATATGGTCTAGCAGCTGCGTGAGCACTATCTTTTCCAGAAGCTTTGAAAGAAAAGGTAGGTTGGATACGGGTCTGTAGTTGTTCAAACTGTTGGGATCAAGTGAAGCTTTCTTTAAGAGCGGCTTAACAATTGCAGTTTTGAAACAGGTAGGTACAGTGCCGTGCAAGAGGGACTCATTTACAATAGCTGTAACAACTGGTACAATTGCATCTTTACATTCAAAAAGAAGGGACGAAGGCACAGGGTCTAGCTCACAGGTCTTGAGAGACATCTTATTCATGGTGTCCAGCACTACATTTTCAGTCACTGGACTGAAGCATGCAAGAGGAGTGCCAGTAAAACACTTAGATTCAAATGAGCAAGATGATTAACATCCGATTAACCCGGGCACGGTGACCGATCAGACTGTTGTGGCCTTGCCCACCTACACTTTTCCGCCTCAGCGTCGCCATAGCTCGTCACTTCATGACCCTTTGCACGGCGCGGCGAGGCTCCCGGTGTCCCCTATCGCCCCGGTTCGTAACCAGTCACCGCGCAGCGCCCTGGCTCGTAGCTGGTCACCACGCATACACCGATCAGACACTTCATGACTCTTTGCACGGCGAGGCTCCCTGTGTCCCCTAGCGCCCCGGTTTGTAACCGTTCACCGCGCAGCGCCCTGGCTCGTAGCCAGTCACAGCGCACACACTGATCAGACACTTTTTCGCCTATGCGTCACCATCGCTCGTCACTTCATGACTCTGCACGGCGCAGCGAGGCTCCCGGTGTCCCCTAGCGCCCCGGTTTGTAACCAGTCACCGCGCAGCGCCCTGGCCTGTAGCCGGTCACCGCGCATACACCGATCGAACACTTTTCCGCCTAGGCGTCGCCATAGCGCGTCACTTCATGACCCTTTGCTCGGCGCGGCGGGGCTTCCGGTGTCCCCTAGCACCCCGGCTAGTAGCCGGTCACCGCGCATACACCGATCAGACACTTTTCCGCCTAAGCGTCGCCATAGCTCGTCACTTTATGACCCTTTGCTCGGCGAGGCGGGGCTTACGGTGTCTCCTAGCGCCCCGGCTAGTAGCCGGTCACAGCGCATACATCGTTCAGGCGAGCAGTCCTCTCGGCGCCACTCTCGCCTCTCTAGTTTGCTGCATTCACCTTCCTCCCGGGATATTCAGCGTCCTACGCGACAGGTCCCGGAGGCTATTGACGTCGACGTCCTCATTCACTCTGATGATTCGACCTGGATTTGGAGTTTCTGGTGACCATCCTGAGTCCCTGCTTTTCCTCCCCGCGGACTCTACATGCGATGATTTGGACTCTTCCTCCCGCGTCGCTCCGGGTATCGAGACCAGGCGGTCGATTGAGGCAGCCTCGGAACTTATTCTCTGTTTCCTGCCCCCTGATGTTTGTCCCTCCGCTCCTCCACTCAAGCGCAAAGCTTCCGCATCTGTGGATGCTCTCCTTTCTGCCAGGCGACTTAACCTTTTAACTACCAACTTATTTTTCTACAAATTGCCCTGTGTCCCTAACTTTTTTTCATTCAAACCAAGTAAAAAAGGGGTACATAATTCAAACAGTAAGTATGATGTTAATTCTGCTTTAAAATGTACCAAATTTTGACATGATGTTGGAAAATACTTACAGTATATCATAATTTTGTCATTTTAAGTGTCTGTGTGCCACAGTCTTTGTTTACCTGTCATATATCTCAGTAAAAGGTGCTAAACCATACCTCTGTCAGAAATTCAATCCAGAAAACAACAAAACTGGTTAGAAACATACCAGTGGCAGTCACCACAGGAACCACTCTACTCATTCCATGATACTGATCACGTACATATATCTCATGACATACCCACAGGTGACAAACAAGTCAGGTAGGTTTCAGAACTGTATTCAGTTTTAACGATTTTGACGTAATTCCATCTGAAGAAAATATGAGAAAAATATTTTTGAATGTCGAAGAAACTCAACATAGGTCTAAACCGGCACGTGGCCAGTACTACACAGGTCAGAGTCGTCTTCCGCTTTACACAGGTATGTAGTTGTACAGGTAGCTCTTCGTCATGATCGTTGATATCGGACTCAAAATTTGTAAGATCTTCAATGTGCACTGAACTGAAGCTGAAGTCCGATTCAGAGTCATCTTCTCTGACAGAATTTGAACAAATATCATCCAGTAATGCTGTAAATTCAGGGTCGCATTCACTCTCCATGCTCAAGTCACGTTGTAAGCGAAACAGTCTCGAAAAACACCTAACTTTTGATTCAAAACAAACTCGAAAGGCATCCCACAAGTAGCGGAAACGGAAGTAGGCATATCCCACAATGCATTGATTCTGTTAAAAGTTGGAATGGGTGCGAAATGAACCGGAACTGAGTGGAAACTGAAAGTAGGTATGTACGGGCGGAATGGGGCGGTACGGTCGTACATGGAGTGATATGTCACGGGCGGTATGGTAGTTAAAAGGTTAAATCTCTCCCACAACCGCCCGGTTTTCACAATCTCTCGGACGCCTTTTCGGCCCAGTTACCTCTCGCCACTTCGAAGGAGTCTGTTTTCTTGTCTGATGCCAAGTGGCCGGCGGGCATCGATACCCGTTTCTGCCAGAGCTGGTATGCAGGTCACTCTCAGGCGTTTTCGTGCCCTTTGCCCTCGCTGGATGCCGCTGCGGATTTTCAGGTGGGTGGTCGCCCTAACGCTCTTGTTGGAGTTCCTCGAGGTGTTGATAAGACTGCTGTCCTCATTCGCAACACCCTGGCATGCTCCGTTTCCTAGACCTCGCAACACAGGCGATTGTTCGGGCACTGGAAGATAATTGGGACCCTAGTTCCTACCGCTCCTCTTTGGGAGATCCATTCTTTGGCTGTGGTAGCAAACCGCCTCTTGGCCTGGTCGGGGCCGATGGCCCTGCTGGGGGAAGGTCCGCTGACTCTCTTCCCTCTCTGCCCCCGCCGACTTCACTCGGATCACCAGTCGGCGGACGGCTGTCCCGGCACAGCGCGGCGTGGCGCTCACTGTTCCCGGGCGATCCTTGGATACTCTCTACAGTTACGGCAGGACTCCAACTCACTTTTCAAAGCCCTCCGCCTCTGCGTCGCTCCCCAATTGGGACTCAGGTTTCGAGCGATCCGGTGAAAGCTGCGGCGTTACAGGGGGAGGTGACGGCTTTACTTCGGAAATCTGCCACAGAAGTGGTCCTACGACACGACTCTCTGGCTTTCTACAGCCGTCTCTTCGTCGTTCCAAAACCCGACGGCTCTTGGCGTCCTGTGATCGATATCTCCACTTTGGACAAGTTTCTGGCTGCTCCTTCTTTCCAGATGGAAACTACAAGAGTTCTCCGGACCGCGGTCAGGCCCATGGATTTCGCTGTCAGTCTCGATCTGGCCGATGCATACCTCCATGTGCTCATGCATCCTTCGGCTCGACGTTACCTCCGCTTCGCCTTCCGTGGGGTGGTTTATCAGTTCCAGGCCATGCCTTTCGATCTAAACATCAGTCCCTGGGTCTTCACCAGGATCATGGATGCAGTGGTCGCACACGCTCGGCGGTCCTCTCTCAGTCCGACCTCGCACTACCTCGACGATCTGCTGCTCCGCAATCTGGTCGCATCCCACTTGTCCACCGACCGGGACGCTCTCCTCTGCCTTCTTCACCGTCTTGGTTTCCTGGTCAACTTCGGCAAGTCGGACCTATTACCTTCCCGCAGCTTCATTCATCTGGGTATGGATTTTCGGACAGACCTGAACCTGGTCCACCTCCTCAGCCACGGATTGAGAAGTTGGCAACTCTAGCTCTACAGATGTATCGTACCATGGAGGCTCCTGCGCGGACGTGGTTGCAGTTGTTAGGCCTCATGAGCGCTGCAGCGGATTTACTTCCTCTCGGTCGGCTCTACTCACGTCCGATTCAATTGCATCTACTTCTCCTCTGGCGACCGTCTTCAGGGGTTTTAGAAGCCCGCGTTCCGGTGTCTTCACTGGTCCGGCCCTTTCTCCTCCGGTGGTCAGACCCTTCTTGGTTAGCTTCCGGAGTTCCCCTAGCATCCCCAATACCCTACCTGTCGATCTGCACAGATACCAGTCTCTCTGGCTGGGGAGCGCTCCTCCTCCCGGACTTTCACGAGACGGCGGGCCTGTGGCCACCGGATATGGTGGGCAAACACATCAACTGGCTGGAGTTGAAAGCAGTTTGGCTCGCTCACATCGCCTGGGACACGCACGTGTCTCACCAGGAGGTCTTAGTACTATCCGACAACTCGACGGTTGTGGCATACATTCAGAAGCAGGGCGGGACGTGTTCCCCTTCCATGTGCATCCTTCTGTTCCACCTTCTTGTGTGGTGCCAGGATCGGGACATCATGCTTCGGGCGCGTCACATTCTGGGATGGCTCAATGTGTTGGCAGATTCTCTGTCCCGTCCAGATCAACTTCTCCATACAGAGTGGACCCTCCGCCCCGACCTTTCTTGCATGATTTGTGTACACTGGGAGACACCCATGATCGACCTGTTCGCGACGCGGTGGAATATGCAACTCCCCCTCTTCGTCTCTCCCTTTTCAGACCCGCTGGCGTGGGCGGTAGACGCTCTCTCCATTCCTTGGGAGGGTCTCCTGGCCTATGCATACCCTCCATCGGTCCTGATCCCCAAGATTCTCCTCAAACTCCGCGGCTGCTACACGTTGCTGTTCTTGGTAGCCCCATTCTCTTGGACCAAGAGCTGGACCACGGATCTCTTGAGTCTCGCCACAGATCCCCCGCTCCGGCTTCCAACGATGTTGAAGCAACCCCGACGAGATCTTTTTCACCCTCGCCCGGAGAAACTCCTCTTACACGCCTGGAGGTTGTGCGGCGTGCCCTCACAGCTCGAGGTTTCTCGGATGCAGCGGTGGTGGCTATCGCTTCAGCACGACGCCCTTCCACCCGGAAAGTTTATGAGGGAAAATGGAGAGTTCTGCAAGCTTGGTGCGTTACTAGACAACTTTCCCCCACTGCTTTGACTATGCCTCAGCTGGCTGAATTCTTTCTGTGGCTCTTTCAGGATCAGTATCTAGCACCCATTACCATTCAGGGATATCTTTTTATGGTGGCTGATACGTACCGCCATTTGTAACTACCCGATCCTGGTTCATGCAAAGATCTCGCCGACCTTATGGCTCATTTTGAACTTCGGCGACCTGTCACACGCTCCCTACTGCCTCGCTGGGACCTCGCGTGGCTGAACACTTCCAGTTTTGAGCCCCTGCACTTGGCTCGAAAAATGTGCTTCTTACTGGCTCTAGCCACTGCCTCTCACGTGAGTGAACTCCACGCTTTCTCAGTACACCCGTCTTGCCTACAACTCCGGTCCGACGGCTCTGTCCAACTCCTCACTAGTCCTTCCTTTTGGCCAAGAACAGGCTCCCTTCCGCCGCCCCTCAACCGATCACTATTCGTTCATTGCGGAGCCCAAATACGCTCCAGGGCGTACACCAACAAGACCCGGTCAGGGCGTTAAAAATTTACCTCTGCCGGTTGAAACCTCTACGGCGAGGTCGTTTACGCCTCTTCCTGCCCTTAGCTCCGGGCAGGAATGATATTTCTTCTCAGACGATTTCCACTTGGCTGCGCGGAAGCATTAGATCCGCTTTCGAAGACCTCTCTACAGAGGGTGCAAAGAGGTTGAAAATTTGAGCGCACGAAGTCCGGGCTGTCTCCACGAGCGTCGCGTTCGACCGCAACTGTGCCGTGCGTGACATTGTGGCGGCGGTGGGCTGGCGGGTCGAATCTACTTTCGCCCGTTTTTACTTCCGTGACCTGTCCGGCCATAGGCATAACCTGGCACTAGTGGGGGACATTGCTTCGGCGCAACACTCCCTCCCGGCGCTGGATGCGCCATAGGTAATACTTAACTGAAATTGTCGGGAGTGTGTGCTTGCACGGGACCTAGCTAAACAGTTACCCCACGGCTGAGTTTTTGCAACGGCACCCTCCTCCTCTTCACCATTCTTCCTATCAGTAATACCATCGGTAACATTTTTGATGAAACAAATGTATTTTTCTTTAAAATAAATTTTTTCGAAAAATACTTACCGATGGTATTACTCAGATTTCCCTCCCACCTTCCCCGCTTGCCGTCTGTCTGCTAAGATAGAACTTGGAAATAACGGCCTCTCGCGAGATATGGAAGGGAGGCTATCCGGAGGATAAGGAGGCCACTCAGGGGATGGAGTAGCTGCTTGCTAGAATTACGTCCCTTGTTGTGTAGCAACACAACAATTTTGGAGGCTGAAATTGACAGGCTAAGTATGTCTTCCTATCAGTAATACCGTCGATAAGTATTTTTCGAAAAAATTTATTTTAAAGAAAAATACATTTTTGTAAACTTTTTAAAATAATAATAATAATGAGTATTTGTATAGCGCCTAACCTCAGATTAGAGCTCTAGGCACTTAACAAAAACTAATTGTACAAAAAATAACTAATTACAAAAACACAATTTACAAAAAGTATAAAAACAAAATACAACGCACTCTACAAACAAGCTATAAAGTCACCATTCAAAAGTGCTACGCGTATGGACTCGTACTCGCATTCACGTACACACGCACACACACACACGCACTACTTCTAACATAGAGATGACTTTAACATGACAGGTGTGTGACAGTCATTTGTAGCAGACAGAAAAAATATGGGTCTTTAGGGCTCGCTTGAATGCCTCTCTCGAATCCACGTATCTCAGTTCGTGTGGGATGTCATTCCAAACAACTTCCTATGGCGATTTAATGTCTTGTTCTTTTTTTAGAAAATAGTTATGAACTTTGGTATTCTATTCAAAGCTTTAATTTCTGTTTTATATTTTATATTGTGTGGTATGTCGCCAAGTTGAGTCCTAGTGGAATTTAAGAATTTTTGCCGTTGCATTAGTTATATACTAGGTAACAAAGTGAGGGTTTTTCATTTGCCAGGGTTTGTCAATGTTGCTAATTTTCACTGTTGAATCTCTGTTTGACTATTACTGGATTTGAGTTGATGCAGTTATGTGGATTTTGTCTACCCCACTGACATTGTCCCCCTTTCTCTGATGTCACTGGAGTGTGTATAATAACTGTTATCTTGTGTATGTGATTAACCCTTATCATTTGGAATACACCAGTGTCAGGCATGGGAATTGTCCTTGGATCCGCGGTTTCCGCGGAAAATAATTTTACATTCCTAAAAAATATGCTCAGATTACACAGATTTTCATCGCTTATTTTTTTTCTTCTAGGGGGCATGCCCCAGACCCCCTAGTTTTAGTTGATTTTTGCTTTGGCAATTCCCATGCCTGCAGTGTGAACTAAGTTTGACTAAAATAGTTCAAGGGTAGTGCCAGATTAGCTAGGGGCGCCAACCTATTCTGGCACCACCCTTGAACTAAAGCCATTGATCTATATCCTTATCTGTAAGTACTATAATGTTGCTTGCCATATGGCAGTGTACAAATTTGAAACTTTCAGCCTCAGTATGATGCAGGTTAAATGCCCATATGTAGTCAGTGGTAGTGGTTACAAGGGGTTAGTGATAACCGTTCAACCACAAGCCTTGTTTTGTAAATTATGTCTAGTTTTGTTGTAAAGTTGCTTGGTTCTGTGTTCCTATTAATAATAATAAAGGTAATTTGTATAGCGCCTAATCACCAAGGTGCTCTAGGCGCTTTACAATCACAGTAATAAAACAAAGCAAAATGAAAAAAAAAACAAGCACATACAACAACAAAAATACATTGATTTACAAGGAGCAGAAAACTCTCACACATAAACACACACACACATGATGAGCCGGCAGACAAAATGGTCTTTACGTATATGCAACAGAGAACAGGTGTGTTTTAAGCTTGGATTTGAAATTAGAAAGAGATGATGAGTGATGCACATCAGCTGGGAGAGCGTTCCATGTAATGGGACCAAAATACGAAAATGCACGATGACCTTGAGTGACCTTATTACGTCTAGGGATACGGAAAGCACGAGTGTCTGAAGCAGAGCGTAGTGAGCGGGACTGTGTATACAGCTGGACAAGATCAGATAAGTAAGGAGGGACAGAACCAGAGATGATGTTGAAACAAATAACACAGACTTTATACTGAATTCTGTATGAAACCGGCAACCAGTGCAAATCAGCTAGTAGAGGCATAATGTGTTCACGTTTCGGTACACGAAAAATCAGACGTGCAGCACAGTTCATGACTCTGGATTTAATCAAGAAGATTTTCGGAACACCAGACAAAAGAGAATTGCAATAGTCTTCGGGACAGCACAAGGGAGGTAACAAGTGTTTTGGTAACTTCAACAGTCGGCATATGTCGAACAGTGTGATCCTCCTGAGTTCAATGAAGGCAAGCTGGCAAACTTTCTTCACTTGTTTCTTCATTGTCAGCCTGTTGTCAGAAATGACACCCAAGTTACGGGCTGAGCTAGAAAAGGAGATGGCGCTCCCGTCCACCATTGACTCACGAAGATCAGCACTGCATGTAGAGGAGCACGTCATTCGGGGGGACTCGGTTTTGTCACTGTTCAGCTGGCGCTTGTTCTGTGTGGTCCACTTCTGAACATCACAAATACAAGCCTCCATAGACTGCACCATCCGATCAACATGTTCACGGAGGGAGTGTTTGTACAATTCTGTATCATCTGCATATAAATGATAAGAAACAAAGTGACGCTCAATGACATGAGACAGGGGCTGTGTATACAAAGTAAACGGAACAGGTCCCAAGACTGACCCCTGTGGAACACCACAAAGCAGCACAACAGGGTGGGACTCAAATCCTGCCACTGAAACCATCTGCGAGCGACCAACAAAGTAGGATTGGAAAAATTTCAGTGCAGTTCTTTGAATGCCAAACACATCACGAAGGCGGGCAAGTAGAATGTCATGGTCAGTGGTATCAAACGCTGCGCTCAGATCGAGCAGTCAGAACAGAGATTAGATCTTCATCGCTAGCAGCAAATAGGTTATTCACAACACGCAGCAATGCTGTCTCCGTGCTATGACCAGACCTATATGCTGACTGGAACACATGCCATCATAATTATTCTTGATATGGTCTAGCAGCTGTGTGAGCACTATCTTTTCCAGAAGCTTTGAAAGAAAAGGTAGGTTGGATACCAGTCTGTAGTTTTTCAAACTGTTGGGATCAAGTGAAGGTTTCTTTAAGAGCGGCTTAACTATTGCAGTTTTGAAACAGGTAGGTACAGTGCCGTGCAAGAGGGACTCATTTACAATAGCTGTAACAACTGGTACAATTGCATCTTTACATTCAAAAAGAAGGGACGAAGGCACAGGGTCTAGCTCACTGGTCTTAAGAGACATCTTACTCGTGGTGTCTAGCACTACCTTTTCAGTCACTGGACTGAAGCATGCAAGAGGAGTGCCAGCAAAACGCTTTGATTCAAATGAGCAAGATGTCTAACTCATTTAATCCCAAAGTGTCACATAGCATGTATAGTTGCAGGAGATGGATCAAACATGATAATTCAAAAGTAGTGCCAGATTAAATTGGTGCCATCACTTGGCATGCTTATCTCACTCTGCCCTTGAATTATCAGTTGATCCATCTCCTGCTGTGGTGCTTCGGGGTTGAATGTGGTTTGTTGTAATTAATGAAATAGTGCATGTATTGTTGCAGGTTTTATTTAAATTCAGTTTAAGTTTTTGTTTTTCATAGTTTTTTGTTTTGTGTTGGTTTTTGTTCTGTAGGCTGAACACGATTATGGAGTCGTCTGCATCCATTTTGTCTGATATCAGTTATGACAAAACTGAGGATGATCTCGAAGCTTCGCGCTTGCGAAGTGGTCGTCGATGGAAGCGCCCCTCGGCTCCCCCTATGGAGGATATGGATCATCGCAATGGAAATACACCACCAAAACGACACAAGGAGGTGAGGTTTCACTTCGGTAATAATTTGTTCAGTTCGTAGGCAGAGTGTTTTTTTTTTTTTTTTACAGTAAAGGTCAGTCTATATTGTGTGCACCAGAACCTGTTACAAAAGGCTGTTTGGGTAAAAAGTTACAACCAGCCAAAAAAGTCACAATAGATCTCTTAAAAATAGGCTTGTTTTAGGTACTGTATTTAGCATATGGGCATGTGAAATTAAGGAATTGCGAATGCAAAAACAGATGATTACCAGCGGAGAATAGTAAAATAGCATAAAAGTGTCCTTTCTGAAAATGTTGGTTGTCATGTTGAACATAGAGTGATAAAAATGATCACTTTAAGTCATTTAAAAAAAAAATTAGTCTCTTTCAAAGGAAATTAACTTTAGAACCCATTCCCAGTGATTAAAGCGTAAAAAGTATTTATTTTCTTTGAAATTATTTTCTTCAAGTTTCAACAATCACCGTCGCTTTGATGTACTCAGTAAATTTAAATCACACACTAAAAAAAAAAATGTTTGTTGTCACACTGGACATACACATGAAAATCATTTATAGATTATTCCATTTTGGTGAACCGAAAAATGTGAGAAACGTATGTGTTCCTACAACAACGTCTACATATTGGAATCACAGAAAGAAATATTTTCCTGTTGTAATGCAGTTTGTTTGACTGAAGATATATTGGTTATGTGTACAATCGTCGATGTGTTGTCAGTCTAACCAGTATGTGGTTAACCCCTATTCTGGCACCACCCTTGAACTAAAGCCATTGGTGTCTATCCTTATCTGTAAGTATTATAATATAGCTTGCATGTGGCAGTGTACAAATTTGAAGCATTTAGCCTCAGTATGAAACGGGTTAAATGAGATGGATCACAGACATTTCTCCAGTTCTTGACTCTTTGCCAACTAAGTAACTTGTAGGTTTTATGTGTACTCTGCCACTAAGTAATTTGTCAAGAGTTCATTTCTGGATCTGACGTGCATGCCAAATAACAGCTTGTAAGGACACATTCAGCACCCAAAAAGACCCTGACAGATGCACACACTGCAAGTGAACCTAGGATGGGCGGATCTCACTGCCTGAGGTGTTCTAGAAGTAATCTCGCTGAGGCTGAAGTCACCTTCTGTAGGCAAAGAGCTACAGTAAATAGGTCCTATAGCTAACATTAGGCTAGTTGAATGCCTCCAGGCTTCTAAAGGTGTTGAAATAATCATGCACTACCATTTCAGTATTATGATCAGTTCACCTCCTGGAATTGGCACTGGAAAGGAGCTTCTTGTGTGAGTGTTTATCTTGAGGCAAATTTCTCTATCAACCACAGCTGATAAATACTGTGCATTTGTAACCCTTTGTTTGTCGGTAGCCTTTTTGGGACTATAGGAATCATTGTGACAAAAATCACTACCGACACCCCAAGGGTTTATGAATTTTTTGAAGGACTTACATTCTTGTATTCTGCATGCCAGGATTTGGACAGCTCAATTGTGACAACCACAACTATTACAGTGGATGGAAATGGAAAACCAGTTTCAGCCATGACAGAAGTGACAGTCCCCAAGTTGAACAAGAGCTTCAGTGAGCCAGCACTGGACAAACATGGTGAAAGAGTTCATGGTGGGTCAGCTGTGCAGCTTTCTTTAGGTTTTTTTGTGGCGTTGACGTATGTTTGTATCAGGCATGGGAATTGTCCTCGGATCCGCGGTTTTCCGCGGAAAATAATTTCACATTCCTTGGGGGAGAAAAAAAATCCTCGGAATTTTTTTTTTTTTTTCTCACCCTCTTCCGAATTATGTGATCCCACATTTTCTGGAAGTGGATTTTATTTATGTTGCCACCATCTAAAAGTAAAGCAGACTCGGGCATGGGAATTGTCCGCTGCTCGCACTGGTCACTGTCTGAGTGTGCCGCGCTGTGTTTGATTATTCGGCCCCTGGAAGCAAGGTGTGGGCCCCCCCCCCCCCCCCCCCCCGCCTCCCCCACCACCTCTCGGACGTGTTAATTTGCGTCATCCTGTTCTGCCTTCCCCTCTGCGCCACGGCCGAGATCTTCTTGTTCCGGGTCGGGAGCGGTCCCATTTGCGGGTTTCTTCCCGCTCCGTTCTGCAATGTCAACTGCTTCCAGAGAACAGACCCCTCAGTCCCTCCCCTGGGAGGCGTCGGTCTTCTCCCTTTTCACCTTCTGATTCCTCAGGGGAGAGTCCACCCACTCAGGGACTTTTGCGTGGTCCCTCCTCACCCACCCTTCGGCGGAGTCCTCTGTCCGTTCCCCGTCCTGTGGACATTCGTGCGGCTATCGTGTGTCCCTCGCTCTCCGATATTCCGCTTACTCATCGACAAGTCTTGGAGGCTATGGCTGACGACGTTCTCAGTCTTCCCCCTGATGATTCCGCCTCCCCTTTCGGAGTTGTTGGTGACTATCCTGCGTCCCCACTTGTTTCATCAAAAACGTTACCGATGGTATTACTGATAGGAAGACATACTTAGCCTGTCAATTTCAGCCTCCAAAATTGTTGTGTGTTGCTACACAACAAGGGACGTAATTCTAGCAAGCAGCTACCCCATCCCCTGAGTGGCCTCCCTATCCTCCGGATAGCCTCCCTTCCTGATCTCGCAAGAGGCCGTTATTTTCAGTTCTATACTTAGCTGCCATTTTGTTCGGTTCCGTTTTTTTTCAGTCTCCGTGTTTATTCGTATTCCTCATTCGTTTTTGTCGGTTTCGATCTTCCCCGATGGCCAGGTAAGGCTTCGGACATTGTCTCGCCCGGTGATTACAGCTTACTGGGGCAATTTCCGTGGAATTACGGCGTTTTGGCCTTTTCTTTCGACTTCGTACTCCGTCCGTCGGTTGCAACGGTCATGCCCTTGGCCTTCGAGGCTCCGAACCCCACGCGGTTATCCTCTGTTTGCATGATTTGTTGCAGTAGCCAACTCAGAGCGTGCCCCGCCTGTGGCAACTTCCAGTGGCCGTCGGATTTGCATCTGCGCTGCTTACCGTGCTCGAGCTGCGCATCTGATAAGACTTGCGCTACTTGCGCTGTTTGGGAAGAAGACCGTTGGTCTCAGAAGTGGAGCTTCTATCATCGCAAGCACCCCATTCCTTCTTCTACGGCTCCAGTCCCACCAGCCCCTCCCAATTCGGCCGCAGTCGACGGGTTGTCCAGTCGCTCTCGGTCCCCGGACTCAGTTCGCTCCCTCCCGTGCCCCGGTTCCAGGACCCTTGCAGGTATTTTCGCCTATCCCACCAGACAAGGTGATAGACGCTGTCCCTTCTGCTGTGGGAGGTAAGTTCTTTTCCTCTCCTATGCGTTCTCGCTCTCAGACGCGCTGTTTACTATCGGTCCCGCGCACCCGCTCAATGGGGACGGGTCACTCACTGCGACTTCCCCCTCTCCCTCGGGGGACGGGACACCGGCATCCGATTAACCCTGGCACGGTTACCGATATGACTGGTGTGGCCTTGCCCACCTACACTTTTCCGCCTCAGCGTTGCCATAGCTCATCTCTTCATGACCCTTTGAACGGCGCGACGAGGCTTCCGGTGTCCCCTAGCACCCCGGCTCATAGCCGGTCACCGCACATACACCGATCAGACACTTTGCCGCCTAAGCGTCGCCATAGCTCGTCACTTCATGACCCTTTGCTCGGCGCGGCGAGGCTTCTGGTGTCCCCTAGCGCCCCGGCTCGTAGCCGGTCACCGCGCATACACCGATCAGATACTTTTCCGCCTATGCGTTGCCATAGCTCGTCACTGCATGATCCTTTGCTCGGCGCGGCGGGGCTTCCGGTGTCCCCTAGCGCCCCGGCTCGTAGCTGGTCACCGCGCATACATCGATCAGGCGAGCGGTCTTCTCAGCGCCTCTCTCGTTTGCTGCATTCACCTTCCTCCCGGGACATTCCTTTTCGTGGTCGCCTTCGGAAACGGACGGAATTTGGCCACTCTGTTCCCCGCGAATCGTCGGTTGCGCGTTGGCCCCGACGCTCCCCTCTTGGCCGGGTTGGTTTGCGTCCTACGGTTCTGCCTTCCCCTCTGCACCACGCCCGTGATCTTCTTGTCCCGGGACGGGCGCGGTCCCGTTCGCGGGTTTCTTCACGCCCCTTTGCGCAACGTCGGCCCCTTCCGGAGAACATACGCCGCAGTCCCTCCCCTGTTCGGTGTCCGTCTTCTCCCTTTTCACCTTCTGCTTCCTCCGGAGACAGTCCTCACACTCGAGGACGTATGCACGGACACTCCTCTCACACCCTTCGGCGGAGTGCTTTGGCCATTCCCCTTCATGTGGACCGTCGTGCGGCTGTCGTGCGTCACTCGCTTTCCGATATTCAGCGTCCTCCTCGACAGGTTCCGGAGGCTATTGACGTCAACGTCCTCAGTCTTCACCCTGATGATTCGGCCTCCAAGTTTGGAGTTTTTGGTGACCATCCTGAGTCCCTGCTTTCCCTCCCCGCGGACTCTACATGCGATGATTCGGACTCTTCTTCCCGTGTCGCTCCGGGTATCGAGACCAGGCGGTCGATTGAGGCGGCCTCGGGACTTATTCAGCGTTTCCTGCCCCCTGACGTTTGTCCTTCCGCTCCTCCACTCAAGCGCAAAGCTTCCGCTCCTGCGGATGCTCTCCTTACTGCTAAGCGACTTAAATCTCTACCACAACCGCCCGGTTTTCGCGATATCTCGGACGCCTTTTCGGCCCAGTTACCTCTTGCCACTTTGAAGGAGTCTGTTTTCTGGTCTGATGCCAGGTGGCCGGCGGGCATCGATATCCGTTTTCGCCAGAGCTGATATGCAGGTCACTCTTAGGCGTTTTCATGCCCTTTGCCCTCGCTGGATGCTGCTGCCGCGCCGCCCTTGTTCGAGTTCCTCGAGGTGTTGTTAAGACTGCTGTCCTCATTCGCAACACCCTGGCATGCTATGGTTTCCTAGACCTCGCGACACAGGCGATTGTTCGGGCGCTTGAAGATAATTGGGACCCTCATTTTACTGCTCCTCTTCGTGAGATCCATTCTTTGGCTGTGGTGGCAAACCGGGCTTCTTACCACGCCTCGACCAATGCAATGGCTGCCGCCATCAACTGCGACTTAATCTGCTGTGATGCTGTGCTCGACGCTTGCGTTGGGTTGCCTAAGTCTGTCACATCCCAACTCCGCCAGGCTCCCATTGGGGGTCCTTTGCTTTTCGGCTCCACCTGGCAGGCTGTGAAGGAGTCAAACAAGGATATCTGGCCTACATCTCGCCCTTTCTCGCGCTTTCGTTCGGCCCGCAAGGCCGTGGGTCGCGCCCTGCGGTCCTCCAGACACGCCCCTTGTCCCACTTCCAGTATGCCCTTTGGCCTTTCCCATCCCAAAGTGTTTGGCCACTCCCGCTCCCTCCTCTTGGCCTGGTCGGGGCCGGCGGCCCGGCCGGGGGAGGGTCCGCTGACTCTCTTCCCCCCTGCCCCCTCCGACTTCGCTCGGATCTCCAGTCGGCGGGCAATTATCCCGGCACAGCGTGGAGTTGCGCTCACTGTTCCCGGGTGATCCTTGGATACTCTCTACAGTTACGGTGGGGCTCCAACTCACTTTCAAAGCCCTCCGCCTCTGCGGCGCTTCCCGCTTTGGACTCGGTTGCCGAGCGATCCGGTGAAAGCGGCGGCGTTACAGGGGGAGGTGACGGCTTTACTTCAGAAATCCGCCACAGAAGTGGTCCTACGACACGACTCTGGCTTTTTACAGCCGTCTCTTCGTCATTCCAAAACCCGACGGTGTCCTGTGATCGATCTCTCTGCTTTGAACAAGTTTCTGGCTGCTCCATCTTTCTGGATGGAAACTACAAGAGCTCTCCGGACCGCGGTCAGGCCCATGGATTTTGCTGTCGGTCTCGAACTGGCCGATGCATACCTCCATGTGCTCATGCATCCTTCGGCTCGCCGTTATCTGCGCTTTGCCTTCCGTGGGGTGATTTATCAGTTCCGGGCCATGCCCTTTGGTCTCAACATCAGTCCCTGGGTCTTCACCAGGATCATGGATGCAGTGGTCGCACACGCTCGGCAGTCTTCTCTCAGACCGACCTCGCACTACCTCGACGATCTGCTGCTCCAAAATCAGGTCGAGTTCCGCTTGGTCACCGACAGGAACGCGCTACTCGTTCTCCTTCACCATCTTGGCTTCCTGGTCAACTTCGGCAAATTGGACCTCTTACCATCCCGCAGCTTTATTCATCTGGGTATGGATTTTCGGACCGACTTGAACCTGGTGCGACTTCCTCAGGTGCGGATCGAGAAATTGGCGACTTTGGCTCTGCAGCTTTATCGTGCCATGGATGCTCCAGCGAGGACGTGGTTGCAGTTGTTAGGCCTCATGAGCGCTGCTGCGGACTACTTCCTCTCGGGTCAACTTTACTCTCGACCGATTCAGCTCCCATCTCCTTCTCCTCTGGCGTCCGTCTTCAGGGGATTTAGAAGCCCGCGTGCCTGTGTCTTACCTGGTCCGTCCCTATCTCCTCCGGTGGACAGACCACTCTTGGTTAGCGTCGGGAGTTCCCCTAGTGTCCCCGCTACCCTACCAGTCGATCTGCGCAGATGCCAGTCTCTCTGGTTGGGGGGGGCGATCCTCCTCCCGGACCTCCACGAGACGGCGGGCCTTTGGCCACCGGATACGGTATGCAAACTCATCATCTGGTTGGAGTTGAAGGCGGTTTGGCTTGCTCTCGTCGCCTGGGAGACGCACGTGTCACGCCAGGAGGTATTAGTCCTCTCCGACAACTCGACGGTTGTGGCGTATATTCAGAAGCAGGGCGGGATGCGTTGCCCTTCTCTGTGCATCCTTCTGTTCCAGCTGCTTGTGTGGTGCCGAGATCGGAAAATCTTGCTGCGGGCGCATCACATTCCGGGACGGTTCAGTGTGCTGTCCCGTCCGGACCAACTTCTCCATACCGAGTGGACTCTTCGTCCCGACCTGTTTCGCATGATTTGTGTCCACTGGGAGACACCCATGATCGACCTGTTCGCGACACGGTGGAATACACAACTCCCCCTCTTAGTCTCTCCATTTCCCGACCTGCTTGCGTGGTCGGTAGACGCTCTCTCCATTCCTTGGGAGGGTCTCCTGGCCTACGCGTACCCTCCCTCGGTACTGATACCCAAGATTCTCCTCAAGCTTCGCGGCTGCAACACGGTGCTTTTCTTCGTTGCCCCATTCTCTTGGACCAAGAGCTGGACCACAGATCTCCTGAGTCTCGCCACGGATCCACCTTGGCGGCTTCCAACACCACGCATGATGTTGAAGCAGCCTCGACGCACGGCTGTTCAGTTCTTCTACAAACCCACACATTTAGTTAGCGAGGCCGCGCTAGCTTATCAAGTGGCGAGGTGACCTAGTTTCAGCGCATTCCGATATGCATCTGGCGCCGCCTGGTAGTAGGCCCTCTTTACGCTTACTATTTAATGTGTGCCGAGTGCCAAATTTGTGCTGGCTTTAAAGCTTTACTGTGCTTTCAAAATACTTTTGTTTGGATTTTCAATGAGTGATATGTGTTAGTGTAACATAGTGCTACAAGTAAGTGCTTTTCTTTTACTGGATAGATTTACCTGTGATTTTTTTTTATAGAACGTTTTATAGACCAGCATGTGAGTGTAGTTCGCCGACATTTAGAATGGAGTCTGACACACAATATTCCTATTCAAACCACATAGAACAATTGAGTAGTTTGTGCAGGATTTGCCGTGCAGAGCGAGTAAGAGGCAAAGGAAAGACGGACTATAACACTTTAAACTGTGCGTTGATTATGTAGACGATCGTTTTGCTTTTCATCGTATTGACGTATGTACAGATGAAGAAGACGAACATCTGAAAGGAATGTGTAGAGAGAGCCGCCTATAACAAGTACACGCAGGACTCAGTCTCTGTGAAATTAAACTGACTTGAGACTGATACATTTTAGCCTGCACTGTTCTGTGTTTATCTAATTTACGCCTAGTCAAAGTAGCCATTTGATCACCATTAAGAGTGTTTATTATTTTCACTGTGGGTGTTCCGATCCGATTTGTTAGTAAAGTGGATTGCTTTTCCGATTTTATAAGATATAGTGGAAAACTGGAATGCTAAACACAACTTCACCTAAACAAAGTGTGCAACTGACACTGCCGCTAACCCTGGATATGAACTGTGAATTATTTGGAACATTTTCACTGCCTCCGAAATCAACTACGTGTGGAGATTACGTTCACCCAAGAACTTTCCGTCTGTCTAACACTGGATTACCAATGACGCATCATCCCATTTCAGGATCCACTGAGGTCGCAAGGTAAATCTATCTGACATTTTGAGTAGTGCTTATCGTAGTGGCTGTATACGAGGATCGCTGGCTTGAACTATAATTTTTCGAAAAAGTACTTTGCATGAGTTAGAACAGTTGAAAGACGTGTCATTTGCAACAGATTTGCGTTGTCTTCACGGTAAACTGCGCGCCAGTTGCCTGTCTTCTAGTCCGTTGCATGCATTGCTCATCTTCATTTTCCTAAGCATGTCTAGTGTCTACAGAAAGCTTATTTTCTTAGCTTTTAAGTGTATGTCTTAAATACAACATACGTTCAGTACAGCTTAACAACATGCCGTAAATGACCGGCGCCATTAAAATGTATTCCGTGCGGTACACGGTCAGCGATGAGTGTACACACATAGCGTGCTCGAGTGGAAACAGGGACAAAAATAGCGCGACTATAGTTGCACAGCCGTAACAGATTGTGCTCAGCTCTGTGCTGCCAGCCGGCAGTATTAACAGAGACGACACGCTGCGTGGCTCCTTATCTTACGGCGCCGCGCGCGCGCGCCTCAAAACTAAATGGGAGGCCTTGAACAGCCGTGGATGAGATCTTTTTCACCCTTGCCCGGAGAACCTTCACTTACACGCCTGGAGGTTGTGCGGCGTGCCCTCACCGCTCGAGGTTTCTCGGATGCAGCGGTGGCGGCTATCACTTCAGCTCGACGCCCATCCACCAGGAAAGTTTATGAGGGAAAATGGCGGGTTTTGCAGTCTTGGTGCGGTTCTAGACACCTTTCCCCCACCTCTTTGACTATGCCACAGCTCGCTGAATTCTTCCTGTGGCTCTTCCAGGATCAGTCCCTGGCACCTATCACCATTCGGGGATACCTCTCTATGGTGGCTGATACTTTGGGTCTACTGGTTCTTGCAAAGATCTCGCCGACCTGATGGCTCATTTTGACATTCAGCGACCTGTGACGCGCTCTCTACTGCCTCGATGGGATCTCACGTGGGTATTACAGAGCTGCCTAGTGCTACGAATCCTCCGTAGCATCTACGGAAAAATAGCGATACTATGCTGCTACGAAAGAAAAAGAAAACTGCTACGAAAAAACAAATCAAAATTGTTAATTTTTTTTTTTCATGGATTGTTGCATCTCGGGTTCGTATGGAGCCATTTATTGATGTTTTCCCGCTGGTAAGCACGCTTCCGCCACCAATGTCATCAACTGCGCATGCACACTATTTACTTTGCAAGAATGGCTGCCTCAGACAGCACACTGTCTGGGGAAGAAAAACGAAGACAAGAAAACATTAACAAGCGAAAAGCGCCAGTCTTTGTTATCGGAGAAGAAAAGGTACAAAAGATCAGCTGCCCAAGAATATCGAGCCCACTACGCGGACGAATGGCCATGTTTCACAAGTAACAAACATGGCGAGTACTTTGAACGGTGCACGTTTTTAAGGAAGGGTTGCGGTGGGGCGAATTTAATAGCATGTCCATGATGTCAAAGGCAAGCAGGCTAAACCTCTATCAATTGAAGTAACAAGATAAAAATTACGTTATGTCTAGTTACGCTAACCTCGCTGCTGAAACGTACATTTGGCGCAAAGCGCCGTAAGTGCGTGTGTATGTGTGTGCGTATGTATGTAAACACTGAAGAGAATGTCCGATATTTCTGTACACACAAGCCCACCTACCCCAGCCTTCCTGCCCTGTGAAGAAATCTGCCTTCCGCCTCGTCTGCAGCAGTCTCCAGCGCAAGCTCAGAGATCTCCAGAATGAGTGGTGGACCAGACTTGCACAGAGGACCCAGCTTTGTGCTGACAATGGTGACTACAGGGGCTTCTACGAAGCACTGAAAGCAGTGTATGGCCCCAGGCACCTGGTACAAATTCCCCTGCAAAGCGCGAATGGCCAGGCACTCCTCACAGATAATACTTCCATCTTGAACCGCTGGTCGGAATACTTTAAGAGCCTCTTCAGCGCTGAGCGCACTGTTCAAGAAGCAGTCGTCCTACAAATCCCACACCTCCCAGTAAAGGTTGAATTGGACGAACTGCCCACCGCTGAAGAGACCCTCACAGCCATCCACCAGCTCAAGAGTGGCAAAGCAGCAGGCATTGATGGAATACCGCCAGAGATCTGGAAACATGGAGGCACAGCACTGCACAACAAGCTCCATGACCTCTTTCTCTGCTGCTGGGAGGAAGGAACACTACCAAAAGATCTCCGTGATGCAGTCGTTATCACCCTGTACAAGAACAAAGGCGAGAAGTCTGACTGTTCCAACTATCGGGGAATTACCCTGCTGTCCATTGCTGGGAAAATCCTTGCAAGGCTGCTCCTGAATCGGCTGGTACCTGCCATCGCTGAAGACCAACTCCCAGAGGGCCAGTGTGGCTTCAGAGCAAACAGGAGCACCACCGATATGGTCTTTGTGCTGAGACAGCTACAGGAGAAGTGCCGCGAGCAGAACAAAGGGCTGTACGTAACATTTGTCGACCTAACAAAAGCGTTCGACACTGTGAGCAGGCAAGGCATGTGGCAGATCCTGGAGCGACTTGGCTGTCCCCCAAAGTTCCTCAACATGATTGTCCAGCTACACGAGGACCAGCAAGGCCAGGTCAGACTCAACAATGATCTCTCAGAACCATTCCCTATTCTCAACGGCGTAAAGCAGGGCTGCGTGCTGGCACCGACCCTCTTCACCATCTTTTTTAGCATGATGTTGAAGCAGGCCACAGTGGACCTCGATGATGACGATGCAGTGTACATCAGGTATCGTCTCGATGGCAGCCTGTTCAACCTTAGACGACTGCAGGCCCACACGAAAACCCTAGACCAACCGATTCGTGAGCTGCTTTTTGCTGATGATGCTGCCCTCGTTGCACACACAGAGAGAGCCCTGCAGCGCATCACGTCTTGCTTCGCAGATGCTGCCCAGCTCTTTGGACTCGAGGTCAGTCTGAAAAAGACAGAGGTCCTCCATCAGCCGGCACCCAAGACAGTGTATCGCCCTCCTCACATCACCATTGGCGAGTCTGAACTAAAGTCAGTGCACCAGTTTACTTACCTTGGCTGCATTATCACGTCGGACGCCAAGCTGGACAAGGAGCTTGACAGCAGGCTGGCAAAAGCGAACAGCGCTTTCGGGCGACTTTTCAAGCGGGTGTGGCACAATCAACAGCTGAAAACAGGCACCAAGATCAGCGTGTACAGAGCTGTGGTCCTCACCACCCTGCTGTATGGTTCCGAGTCTTGGGCCCTCTACCGCAGCCAACTACGACTCCTCGAACGCTTCCACCAGCGCTGCCTGCGTACCATCCTGGGCATTCACTGGAGTGACTATGTCACCAACGTCGAGGTCCTTGAACAGGCTGAAACTGTGAGCATCGAGGCTTTGCTGCTGCGGACACAGCTCCGCTGGGCGGGGCATGTCTCCAGGATGGAGGATCATCGCCTACCAAAGATCACCCTGTTCGGCGAGCTTGCTACTGGACACCGTGACAGAGGGGCACCAAAGAAGAGATACAAAGACTGTCTCAAGAAGTCACTTAGTGCCTGCCAAATCGACCACCACCAGTGGTCTTCGCTTGCTGCGGACCGTGACACCTGGCGCTCCACCATTTACAAGGCAGCTGTCTCCTTTGAGGACTCTCACAGAGCTAGCCTTAAGGACAAGAGGCTCAGGAGAAAAAACAGAGATGCCGCAGCTCAGAACCCTGGCCATACCTTCCCCTGCAGCCACTGCGGTCGAACCTGCCTGTCTCGGATTGGCCTCCGCAGCCACGAACAAGCCTGCAGACGTCGTGGGCAACTCCTATAAAATCTTCGTTCGCGAAGTCAAGCCAAGAGAGAGAGAGAGATGTATGTAAACACTGAAGAGAATGTCCGATATTTCTGTACACACAAGCTTGAAACTTGGCGAAATACTTTCTTACGTGGGTGGCTAAGAGAGCCTGCGAGCATATTGTAATTGAATGTCTCATGGAAGACACAAACAACCGTTTATGGGAAGTCGGTTGACCCAGATTACAGTCCGTAATTTTTGTCATATTTACTTGAAATTTTATAGCTAGTTTGTAGAAAGACATTTTTTTTATAAGTGCGTTAGCCAGCTTTGTATCCTTTCATCTTCTTTAGTAAAAATTAATTCTTTTCAGAAAAGAATTAAAACACTAAAAAGCTTCACTTCTAGAGAAAGTTACAGTGGCAGTGACGTAAAAGGGGCAACTCCGTCACCAAACAGACACTGACATAATACTCTAATGACATCATTCTCTCTTGCGCGTGTGGCTCTCTCTCTCTCTCTCATACAAACATGCGCGCATCTCCAGAAGAGCATGCAGGTGTCTCGTGTACATAGTATATCATGTAGCAAGACTGAAATTGTACCGGGAAGTTCTAGTTTTGTCACCATTTTCTCAATCCTATGAAGCGACAGTGAAACTTATCACGTTAAATATAAAATTACGTAAAAACTAAAACTTACGTCATGACATCTGACAAATCAATGACGTGCATGTCCTGCGCCCCTTATAGAACTCACTGACTCATTGGCAGATCTGCGAGACTTTATCAATAGGAGATAATTCAACATCAGAATTAGGTCAAAGACAATAGGTAGAGACCATTGACAGCAAGGACAGATCTCATATGGAAGGGACTTTGTGGGTTATGGTTGATCCTATGATGTTATTTACTTTTAATTAAAGAAGAATTAAGTGAAAAATATCTAGTGTTTTTCTTGTTTATGTGTGATTTCTTTTTCTTTCATGTTGCTACTGAAAACTTTGCTAAGCTACTGAAAACTGGGCCTTCTGCTACTGATGTAAAAAAAACGGGGTAGGCAGGTCTGGAACATGCTGAACACTGCTTGTTTTGAACCCCTGCACTTGGCGCGGTTCTCTGACTTGACTCGCAAAACGTGCTTTCTTCTGGCTCTGGCCACTGCCTCTCGTGTGAGTGAACTTCACGCTCTATCGGTACACCCGTCTTGCCCGCAACTCCTGTCCGACGGCTCTGTCCAACTCCTCACTAGTCCTTCCTTTTTGGCCAAGAACAGGCTCCCTTCAGCCGCCCCTCAACCAATCACTATTCGTCCATTGCGGGGCCCAAATACGCTCCAGGACGTACGCCAACAAGACCCGGTTAGGGCGTTAAAAGTTTACCTCCGCCGGTCGAAACCCCTACGGCGAGGGCATTTACGTCTCTTCCTGCCCTTATCTCCAGGCAGGAACGATATTTCTGCTAAGGCAATATCCGCTTGGCTGCGCGGAATCATCAGATCTGCATACGAAGACCTCTCGACGGAGGGAGCGAAGAGGTTGCAGATTCGAGTACACGAAGTCCGGGCTGTCTCCACGAACGTTGCGTTCGACCGCAACTGCGCCGTGAGGGACATTGTGGCAGCTGTGGGCTGGAGGGCAGAATCTACTTTCGCCCGTTTCTACTTCCGTGACCTGTCCGGCCAAAGACAAACCATGGCACTAGTGGGGGACATTGCGGCGGCTCAACACTCCCTCCCGGCGCGGACTGCGCCATAGGTAATACTTAACTGAAATTGTCGGGAGTGTGCCTTTGCAAGGGACCTAGCTAAGCAGTTACCCCATGGTGAGTTTTGGGGCGGCACCCTCCTCCTCTTCGCCATTCTTCCTATCAGTAATACCATCGGTAACGTTTTTGATGAAACAAATGTAATTTTCTTTAAAATAATTAAAAAAAAACAACAACTTACCGATGGTATTACTCAAATTTCCCTCCCACCTTTCCCGCTTGCCTTCTGTCTGCTAAGATATAACTGGTAATAACGGACTCTCTCGAGATTGAGAAGGGAGGCTATCCGGAGGATAGGGAGGCCACTCAGCGGATTGGGTAGCTGGAGTTACGTCCCTGGTTGTGTAACGACACACAACAATTTTGGAGACTGAAATTGACAGGCTAAGTATGTCTTCCCATCAGTAATACCATCGGTAAGTATTTTTCGAAAAAATTTATTTGAAAGAAAAATACATTTTTCGGCCCCTGAAAGCAAGGTCTTGCATCGTGGAGGCCTTTTGTATCAGGCTGAAGGTCCCGGACCACCCTAGTTTCAGCTGATTTTTGCTTGGGCAATTCCCATGCCTGTTGCATCAGTTACTGGCCCATGTGCAAAAAACTAAAGCACGTCTATGCCATCCATTGTCACTTTTCACAGGATTATTTATCATCAGCTAAGCCTGCAATGTGCAAATGATCATCCTCATCCTCAGGCAAATATCCTTTGGTTTTGGGAGCCAGGTGGACCATGATGGTTGAAGGCACAGAGTTAACCCATTCAGCCCCGACGCACTACAACAGATGGGTCAACCATGATAATTCAAGGGTAGTACCAGAATTAACTTTTTACCCAAACGGCCTTTTGTCACAGGCTCTGGTGCACACAATATAGACTGACCATTATTGTAAAAAACAAAAATTCACTCTTTTGAATTATCATGGTCGATCCATCTCCTGCGACAGGTGCATAGTCGTTAGATGATGCCTCCAAAATGTGAAAAATATATGCGTCAGGCTGAATGCGTTAATCTGGTGCTCTTGTGCTGTCTTTAAATGAAAGGTAGCAGTAGATCAGATTTGTGTCTGACAGGTTGAGGCATGAAATTAACCCTTTGGCTTTTGGTAGTGGTTTCCATTTAATGATTCCTGCAGGAAACGTGACACATCACTTCCAAACCGTGACTGACAGCCAACGTGTTCATCTGGTCTTGTGTGTCTGCCGTGAACACTTGTTGACTGGCATTTTGTCCTCTTGTTAACATTGTTAACCCCTTTCTCACCACGTGTGGAAGATTGTGTTTCATAAATATTTATTAATGCCAAAGAACGTCAGCTGTCCAAAGAAAATGTTTACACAATGGGGTCAGCAAAGGGTATGTGTCCACATGAGCCCCCTCAACTGCGGGGGCTCATGAGGATCTATGCCTATTGCATTTAGACATGTTTTGTTGTGTGCCAGCAGCAAGAGACTGTTAGTAAGTTACAGTCTGTAAAATTTACACTGAAGACCTTTTTAACTTGAACAATGCATTTTCAGAACACACAATTTAGATGTTTTGGACTTCAAAATTTACACTACTTGAAGAAGGATCTAAGATTTGAAACTTTATGTGTTATCCCTGTATTCTGATAGTATTTATCAACATCAGAACTATTTTCTTTTTAAAAAAACAACCCAACAATACACCACTTCATTTCAGTCTTTTGATAGCTTGATTTCTTGGTTATTTATCGCTTTTCTAGGCCAGTAATTGTGTGCCATTGTCCATTATAAAATTTAACATTGGCATTTTTGGGGAGACTATTGTAGTCAAAATCTTCAAACTTGTCCCATGAATACTTGTAGCAAGACCTTTCTAAACATAACAAATTCAGTTACCCTTCTCAAAGATCAAGGTCACGAGGCGAAATGTAGGTCCAAATTAGCTATATTTTGACAAGTTGGTTTTTCTCAAATACTATTTTCAACAGAGATACATGATGGCAAGACCTTTGTATACATATTAATTTGGATGACAGTAAATGTGTGAAGTCAGTAAAAGTGTGAAAATGTGTTGTTTTTTTTCATCAGCCTTTTTTGCAAACTTTTCAATTAAATCTGGGACAAATGTGGCTGATGGTAAGACTTTTCTGTGTATACTAATTTTGTTGACCCCTTGCAAAAGTCATGGGAGTAGATCAGTCGTGCATGTGACCCACAAAGGTTTTACCCTTCTCCTCTCAGATGGTGCAGACAGCGACGAGGAAGTGTGGGTGGTCCAGGGAAACACAAACAACAACCGCGCCAAGAAGAGGGGCATCTTGAAGAGGACACCTGAGTAAGTGATGTGTGTGCTGGTCTTTGATTTTGGACCATATGACCAAGAGGCAATAGGGCCCAAAAATCATATTACATTTCTTGTAGTGAAGCTTGCTTCCATTATATCTTTTGGTAGAGGTATGTAAAGTGCAACCAACTCTAGTAATCAACTCATTAGACTGCAGATGTGTCATCTGCTCTTTACTGTTGATATAACCCTTTTAGCCCCACAGGTGCATTTCCCAAATTTTAGAAGTGTTGCTTAACGACTGTGTACCATTTGCAGGAGGTGGATTGACCATGATAATTCAAGGGTAGCGCCAGATTGGCTTGGCGTCTGAAGGTGCTAAGCTAATCTGGCACTACCCTTGAATTATTAAGGTCAATCAACCTCCTGCTGTAGGATGTTTGGGCTAAAAGGGTTAATGTAGCTGGGACTGCAGTCATGTTTTTTTCCCCCGCTTTTGTTTAGGTGTGTGTGTGGAGGGAAGGGGGAAGGAGTTGAGACTAAAGATATTTGCATGACAGTTTTGTCTCGTGTTGACTCCCAGATGCTCTAAGATTTTGTTTTCAATACAGAAAGTAGAAGTCTGCACTGCATGTTCTGAAGCTAATATGGAATGTTCCATTTCAGAACCCCAGGGTTGCGGAAAGTCAGCTCAGCTGGCCGGGGTCTGAATAGAGTACACGTGTTCATTTCGAGGACAGTCATCAAACCTACTACTTGTGTGCCAGTAAGTAGTACATTATTAAATTGTACTTTAAAGCTTTGTAAGTCGACAACCCAACCACTTGTAAGTCAACTACCCAAGGGACTTTGGAAAAGTGGCAGTTGCCGATTTTCCACAGTTCACAGTTGACCCAGAAAGGCACTAAAGTCTCTAAGCCTACCTATTGTGTATGTCAAGTACTGGAGAGAAAGTGGAAATGTGTCATAGCTTAGTCAACTATTGGAGATGCAATTTCCTCATTTCTGGCAATGTTTTCTGTTGATTAACTCATTCAAGGCATGCTGCCTCCAGATACGTGTCTTATGCCGCTTATCCGGAGGCGTCATGTCTCGAATGAATTAATGATTATTGTTGTGATGTAATCTGTGTGCAATGTAAATTTGGTACACCAGTCTTCTTTCTTTTCAGTGTGGCAAGAATATCAGATTCGGCAAGGTTGCCATGAAATGCAAAGGTGAGTTTACAGTTTTCATCACACCTATTCTTGTTCCACTTTGCATTGTAATGAACATGCAAATTGCAATGTCATAATGTAAGAGTAGCACTTTGAAATGTCAGTCTTTGTGCATGATGTACTGTAAACTGATTTCCAATGTCTTGAATTTGTAGACTAAACTGTGCCTGTTGAAGAGAACTTTCTCATGTGCACAATTACAAATTTCCCATGTCTTCGTTTTTGTAATGTTTTTATTATTTTTTTTTACCTTAAACTGTAACTTTTATTTACTACTGAAAAAAAACGTAAACAATTTTAGTTTTTGAAGAAAACCGGACACGGACTCACATGAGCCCCTGCAGATACAGAGACCCTTTAGATTGAGAATCTGAGCCTCTCGTTGAGGCTTTAAGGTTTTAAACCTGTGCCTTTTGTTGAGGCTTTAGGGGCTGAAATTTGTGCCTCTTGTTGCTTTAGGGGCTGAAATCTGTGCCTCTTGTTGAGGCTTTAGGGGCTGAAATGTGTGTCTCTTGTTGGAGCTTTAGGGGCTGAAATCTGTGCCTCTTGTTGAGGCTTCAGGGGCTGAAATTTGTGCCTCTTGTTGAGGCTTTAGGGGCTGAAATTTGTGCCTCTTGTTGAGGCTTTAGGGGCTGAAATCTGTGCCTCTTGTTGAGGCTTCAGGGGCTGAATTCTGTGCCTCTTGTTGTGGCTTTAGGGGCTGAAATCTGTGCCTCTTGTTGCTTTAGGGTCTGAAATGTGTGCCTCTTGTTGAGGCTTTAGGGGCTGAATTTGTGCCTCTTGTTGAGGGGCTGAAATGTGTGTCTCTTGTAGGCTTTAGGGGGCTGAAATCTGTGCCTCTTGTTGAGGCTTTAGGGGCTGAAATCTGTGCCTCTTGTTGAGGCTTTAGGGGCTGAAATCTGTGCCTCTTGTTGCTGCTTTAGGGGCTGAAATCTTTGCCTCTTGGTGAGGCTTTAGGGGCTGAAATCTGTGCCTCTTGTTGAGGCTTTAGGGGCTGAATTTGTGCCTCTTGTTGAGACTTTGGGGGCTGAGATGTGTGCCTCTTGTTAGCTTTAGGGGCTGAAATCTGTGCCTCTTGTTGAGGCTTTACAGGGCTAGAAATTAACTTTTTTCTTTGGGGGCCACCGGGCCCCTTGATTGAAAAATTTGAGGGCCCACAAGCAACTTTCGGGGCCCAACTTTGAAAAATAATGCAAACAAAAAACAAAAGAATTATTGACAATATAATAAGTAGAAAGTACAATTTGTCTGATAATCTAAAATAAAAACAATTGAATTTCCAATTTTGCTGAGTGATGTCATTTTTATTTGCCTTTTCTTTCACTTTCAAACATTACCAACAAAAAAGGGGGAAAAACACACACACACACATTCAGTGACACACATATTCCAGTGACTAGTGAGCCTGAAATGGCCATTAAACAAAATAGAAAAAAAAATCAAGTGAGTCTCTTGTATAATACTTTTCAGTTTTGTGACTGAGTATTGCACAATACACATCATTAAATTTTTAATATGAGTAACCTAACAAAAAATCTGACCTCAATGCACAAAAGTTCAAAACAAAACCATGAAAGGGAACTAAACTTAACAGTACTCTTCCTGATAAACTAAAGTTAAACAAACAGATTTTGCCTTTTCTTTTTTTTTTTTCCAATCATCTATTCATATTACACTATGTGCACTTGAGTTAACAGAAGTAAACTAAAAATACAATAAAAAAAAAAAGAAAAAAGAACACAATACTATTACTGTGAGTGAGGGCACCGGTGTGGGTTGCTTCCCTTGGCCCAAATACGAAACTGCCGAGTAGAGCTAGCTGTAGCAGACGAATTATTTTGCAGGCCAAGCGGGCCCTTCGTTTTTCAACTTTCCGAGCCCGAAATCAACTTTGCGGGTTTTTGGCCCCGGGCCCCCGCTAATTTCGAGCCCTGCTTTAGGGGCTGAAATCTGTGCCTCTTGTTGAGGCTTTAGGGGCTGAAATCTGTGCCTCATGATGTGATGTGCAGATTGTCGTGCGCAGTGTCACCCTGAATGCAAAGAAAAGTTGCCACTGCCTTGTATTCCGTCTGCTCCCAGCACACCAGGGACTTCCAGACCCACTGAGGTAAATGTAAATCTGTGTGCATTACAGGCCATCGCATTTGTTACTGTCATGCATACTTTGCGGTTGTTACACACTCATTTTTATCTTTCCTGTTCATTGACTGGGCTTTGTTGAACTATTTCACTGTCAGTGGTTGTAGATCGTGTTCCGGAAGTCTTTGCTAATTTAAAAAACGGCTAACACTTCCATTTATCCACAAAAAGAAGGTGGATTCCATCATGAGGCATTATAAGTTATTGATAGCAGGGGTTTGCTGCCCGGACCCATGTAGGCCTGAGGGAGGTCAAAAGAACTATTGTACCCTGAAGGTTATGTCCTTTGCAGTTGGATATGTTCACTCTTTTATGGCAGTTAACCTGTGACATCCTGAGGCTAAATATTTAAAATTTGCTTCTTGTCCTATGAAGGCTACAATACAGATTAGGAGATTAACCCTTTTAGTTCAAGGGTGGTGCGAGAATAGCTTGGCACTACAGGCACCAAGTTATTCTTCCACCACTTCTAAACTATCAGTCGAATTTATATGAGGCAATAGTGTATCAGGATGAAAAGGGTTAAGGGGTCGAATGATTGAGTAGTAGAAGAGAGCATAAACTCAGTGCATACTGTTACTTGGAAAATTGGCACTTCTATAGAGATGCACATTTCTCATAATGCCTAAACAGTACATTATTGTTGCAGGGTGTGCTTGTGGACTTTGCTCCAGCTCAGCGACCCATGATCCCCAGGCTTGTGGTACGTTCGCAGTTATTCTCTTGCTTGCGAGTCACACTTAGCATTTTATCACACTTACAGTATCATGTTTATTAATGTTACCACAAAATAATTTGCCTTTGATCCATTTCTTCTAGTTTGAACCCCCACCCGGGTCTGCCCTGGGGGACTTTGGTGGGATTAACTACCTTTTAGTTCCCAGGGTCACCCTGGTCAGCCCCACAGAGTGGGTTTTTCCCTCTATTCTGGGGCATGTGTTTCTGTCTAGCCTTGGTCCATTCACCTGTATTTGCCTTTTTAAAACTCTCCCAACTGTCTGCACTGCCTGTAGCTCTTGATATTGGATGTGTGTTGCTAAATGGTCTTCGCTTTATTTAGGCCACATGTCGTAGGTTTATTTAACGTATTAGACCGGCTGGCGACATAATTCAATGTTCTGTGTAGTTTTTTTTCGCAAGCAGTGCAGGCACGTCCTGAGAAAGTCTTGTTGCTGTTGGGACATTAAGCAATGTACAATCAATCAATCAATCAATCTTCTAGTTTGACCATATATTTTCAGGGCTCCTGGTTTCGTACAAGCTTAACAGGTCTGTAGATCCAAGGTGTGAATTTTAGAGGGTACACAGACCCACATCTGAGCTTTGACGTACCTATAGCCCACTATTTCTTTCCTCAAAATACATTACCAATGACATTACTGTTAGGAATAGTGTCATAGACTAAGTTTAGCCAAAAATTGGTTGTGTAACCGTATGGCAGGGGAGGCAACAAGGGGCGCCATAAGCCTAGCCAGTATCCCGAGTAGCCTCCCTTCCATCCCCATCCGGGCAACCGCTTACTGGATTCCCACCAGTCTGTTTCTTAGCTAGACTGTGGATGGTTGTGTGACCTAGGCTTCTGCTTCTTGGCTGTGTGCGATGTGACCGGTCGTCTTGTGACTTGGACTCGGCGTGTTCACTGTGCTAGCCAGCGTGACTGTTTCACCGTGTTAGGTTGGAGTTTACCTTCGAGTGATTGCCACCGGACTTGTGGTGTTAGAAACTTGGTCTTCTTCACGCGTTCGGCTGTGCTCGGTGTAACCGGTCGCCTTGTGGTTGGGCTACTGGGTTCACTGTTCTTGGGATGACTACTGCTCTGTGCGAGTTGGAGCTTACCTTCGTCGGTTCGTGTGCCCTCCACTGGACTTGTGGTGCTGGGGACTTGAGCTTGCCGTCTGCCGATACTGTGCCGGCGGTGCCTACTCTCACCGCAAGATGAGCGGCGCCCCGGGCTAGATGAGCGGTGGTTGCAGCTGAGAGCGGCTTCGGAAGTGCGGCCCTTCAATCCTCGGACCTGGTCCATCGCAGACTTAGGTGCTCTGCTCCTACAGGGACCGGGCCCCCACGAATGGACACAGGCATGGGAATTGTCCGCGATATTCCGCGGGAAAAAGAAATCGTCCGCAAGAAAAAGGCGTGTCCGCGAAAAACCTTTGTGGGTGGGTGGGGGAGGGGGGGGGGGGGAGATTTCGCCCGATTCTACCTGAGAGACCTCTCTGGACAGCACGAGGTTCTCTCGGGTCCTGCCCACTCGGCACCGGCCTCCACGTGGCGTGGGTGGGTAGTCTCTCCAGTCACTGACTGAGGGGAGCTAGCAGAGGGGTGCCATCATTGTCCAGGATAGGACTTGACGTCAGCAGATATGTTGTTCAGTCTCTTTCTCTGGTCCGGTTTTTAAGGAGCTGTGCTAACCCAGGTCTTACCATGTTGGATTGGTCCTTAAAAATACTCATTATTTTTTGGTCCTTTGGATCCCAAGTGTTTGCCGTGCTTGGAGACCCGTGTTGGGGGAGAAGAGGATCCTGGTGGCTGAAACACTCCACTTTGGCCTTGACTTCTGCTTAAATGGGAGGCTAGTCGTACCGGCCTAGTCAATTGGCTCTTGTCACGTTGAGCCCTATCCCATTGTTGACATGTGGGCTGATATACGGAGCACCATGCTACAGCCGCCGCTGCTGATTAGGTGCTTTATGCCAGTATTCCCCTGCATTCAACGGTGTGATAGAAGGCAGTGGCTCAAACGGTTCAATCGGGCTTACCCCCTTGAGTATATCTTTCGGGCAGTCTTCATCTTGCGTCGGCTGGAGACCCACCGACAAATGCACTTTCCCTTGTTGGGCTCGGTGGCGGGCGGGGGGGACCCCCGGGGGATGAATATCTAACATACTATAATATGGAAACCAAAAAAAAAACCAAAACTGGCACCAAAGCGGCACATAGCCGGCGACATTGTCATTGAGAACGATAGTGACTCTGACTCATTATCCACAGCAAAGTTAAAGAGAAGCCTGTTTCCAAGCTGCACCCTTTCCTGGTTGGGGAGACCCTCAGGAGCCGTGTCGGCAGGCCTGAGTCCCAGCGCCTCAGGTCTGGTGACTTGCTGGTAGAGTGCCGTACCCGGGCACACTCCAATGGGCTACTGAGGCTCTCCAGACACTCCAGTGGAGGTAACTCCCCACAAAACATTGAATTCTTGAACTGGTTTCAATTTGTCCTGGCTATTGTCGTATCTATACGGATGGGTCAAAGTCTGAGGATGGGAGAGTGGCTGCGGCCGCAGTGTCCTCTCGCCATCCTAGATGCCCATTTAAGCACCGCCTCCCAGACCACTCATCTGTATTTAGTGCGGAACTGCAGGCGGTTTTGCTGGCTCTCAGGCATGCTTATCGATCTAGAGAAAGGAACTTCCTGATTCTGTCTGAGTCTCTTTCTGCCCTGCAGGCCCTTCAGGGCACGGGAAATGACCACCCACTGCTGGTGAAGATCAGAGATCTCCACGTGGACTTGATGAAGGAATATTATGACCTCATTTTTATTTGGGTGCCAGGGCATGTGGGCATCGAAGGCAACAGGATCGCAGATTCTGCTGCCAACGATGCCCGCAATGACCCTGTCCCTGACACACAGACTGTTTATAGTGATTTTAGACATGTGGCTAGTGCGTACATAGCCCGTGAGTGGCAGTCCGAGTGGGACAAAGAAGAAGCTAACAATCTGCATGAAGCCCTTCCTAAGTTGTCCGACGGTTTACCTTATCGCTGCGGCAGCCGCCGTGAGGAGACTGTCCTGGCTCGGCTCCACATCGGGCACACGTATGTTACGCACTCTTATTTACTTAAACAGAAGGAGCGTCCATGGTGTTATGCCTGCGACACTTTTTGTTGTCTTGTGCTGATCTAATCAACACAAGGTATAAACATTTCACAGCAGACTCCTTGAAGGTTTTGTTCCGGGATGTGCCCCCGGACAAGATCTTCAGTTTTCTGAGAGAGTGCCATATTTTTAATAAGATTTGAGCGTTTATAGACTATGATGTTTCTATTATTTTTAGCTTTTTGAGAGTCTTTCGACGTTTTCTTTAAAGACCTGTGTGACATTTTAGCCTGACATATTTTTAAGGTATATTTACATCATGTCTTAAGACATTTCTTTTAGTCTGGCTGACCAGATTTTTACCCTTCCCGCCGTGAGATGGCCTTAGTTGCCTGCTCGGCATTAAACCCAAATAACTAACTAACTCTCTCGGGTCCTCTCCAGCCAGCCGGAAGCAGGCCGCTGGTGGGAGACATCCCCGGAGCGCAACTATCTCTGCGGGCACCCTCGGGAGGTTGCTCCTGGGAGGGCGGGCCTGGTTTGCAGTGGGGGGTTACTTACTTACTTACGCCTGTCACCCCTACCCGGGTATAGGCCGTCGACGAGAGACCTCCAGCAACTCCTGTCCTGTGCTTCTCCTTCGATTCTACTCCAGGTGGTTCCCAGTCTCTTGATGTCTGCTTGGAGGTCTCGACGCCAGGAGTTTCTCGGCCTACCTCTTTTCCTCTTTCCCTGGGGGTTCCATGACAATGCCTGCCTAGTGATACTGGAGCAGTGGGGGGTTAGGGACGTTATAAGCGGCACCCACCTCTTCGTAATTCTTCCTAACAGTAATGTCATCGGTAATGTGATTTCAGGAAAGAAATGTATTTTTCTCTAAAATGTATTTTTTCAAAAAATACTTACCGATGACATTACGCAGATGACCCTTCCACCTGCCCCGCTTGCCGCTCGTCAGCTAAGTAAACAGACTGGCGGGAATCTGGTGAGTGGTTGCCCAGATGGGGATGGAAGGGAGCCTACTCGGGATACTGGCTAGGCTTATGGCGCCCCTTGGTACCTCCCCTGCCATATGGTTACACAACCAATTTTTGGCTAAAATATACATTTTAACAGCCAAGCACGCAAATAGGAGTTTTCCTCAGATATGCATTCGTGTACACAGACCCCTTACAAAAATAGACGATTTCTGGATATCAGAAGTAGGTCAGAATTGCATGGGTTTCGACGAAAGCAGTGGATTAAAAGCCAGGACAAACATGTGTCACGTTTGTCCTGGCTTTTAATCCACTGTTTTCATTGGAACTCGTGCAGTTTTGATCTACTTCTGATTTCCGAACAAAGTCTATTTGTGAGGCTTCCCCAAAATGCATGAGTAAAGCCAGTAAATAAATGCAATGATTGCCACCGCTGTAGACCTGTGCAAGAGTTAGGCATGTCTTGTTTATCTGAGTCTGTTCCTTGCTCTTGTACAGGTGAACTGTGCCAATGAGGTGGAGAGGAGGGGTCTTTCAGAGGTTGGCATCTACAGAGTGCCAGGGTATGTCCTTAGTTCCCAGACACATTTTATGATCTATAGATCTTCACAGAACAGACCATACTAAACATGCAGGTCTGTAATTATGGACTTTAAGGGTCTAAGCTGTAAGGTTCAAATATAAGTGCAGAGACACAGAGAACAACACACAACTCGAAAAGGCTTCGAATTAGATGCTTATGAGCGCCCACAGATGTAGGGGCTCATAAGAATCTGTGCCTTTTGCTGTTCGTGTCAAGAGTGCCTTAGGCAGATTCAATATCTAATGGTTTCAGATACAGTAAATCCATTTTACTTTTAGCACATGCACCTTGTTTTCAAGAAAAAAATGGCATTAAAAGACATTTGCTCTCTCTAGTCTTTAACACATATCATACTGAGGCTAAAAGCATCAAATTTGTGCACTGCAATATGCAAGCTACATTATAGTACTTACAGATAAGGATGTAGACCAATGGCTTTAGTTCAAGGGTGGTGACAGAATAGCTTTTCGCCTAGACGGCTAGAGGCACCAAGCTATTCTGGCACTACCCTTGAACTATTTTAGTCAAACTTATTTCACACACTGGTGTATTCCGAATGATAAGGGTTAAGGGCAGAAAGCTGTCATTAAAGACCATCATTAGGTGGCTACAGGTTGGTTGCTGGAAACATGTTCTGCTGTACATCATTTTTAGACCCAGGCAGTGAAGAAGTTAACCCCTTTGTATGTCAGTAGCAGTTTTTATCATGATGATTTCTCCTGCATGACAAAACCGCTACTGGCAGGCAAAGGGTAAATATTTAATTGATGTTTTGTGGTTTTTGTGCAGATCAGACAGGGACTGCAAAGAGCTGAAAGAAAAGTTCTTGAAGGGGAAGAGTCCAAACCTGGTATGTGACAGCTGAAGTGGGTTAAAGTTAGTAGACAGAAATGTGTGAATTCAGAATCTTGTGTACTAATATTTTGTTATTTCAGGGATCAGTTTTGTTGTTTGACATTTGTGGCAAAAGTAGACATTTCAGTTTCATGTCTAGATTGTGGGAGAAGATGCAGAAATATTTGGAAAGTGCAACAACAAAAATATCTTTTGCACCATTGGCACCAACTTGCCCAAGGCTTCTCATCTAGCTATATTTTCATGGTTGCCACTTTGAACTCGCATGTTTGGTGTAAAATTTGGGAATGAACTGTTCTGTGGTAAATAGATGTTTTAAAGAACTAATCTGATAATGAGCAGATATCAACAACAGCAGTTGGAAAGTGAAAAGTACATGTTAGAAAATCGCCGATATCACTGACTGGATTAACTCATTGTGCCTGAGGTACGAAATACCCACATTTTGGAGTTGTCCTCTGAGGACTGCATTACAATTCAGGAGACAGATTGACCATGATAGTTCAAGGGTGGTGGCAGAATAGCTTGGTGCCTTTAAGCGCCAAGCTCTTATACCACCACCCTTGAACTATCATGGTTGAGCCATATATTGCTGTGGTGTGTCACGGGCAGAATGAGTTAAATAATCGTGTTTCATTGTTTGGGAGAGAAAAACAATCGGAAAAAAATCTGTCCCAAATTGTGTAGAAAAGTGCATTCTTTTTCCAGCACCATTCAGCTTTGCTGTGTAAACATTTCTGTAAAGAATTTAGCTTCTGATTAATATCTGTGGCAGCAAAATGGACTAATTTAATTTGTGTACACTATATTGGGTGAAGTGTAAGTCATTTTGTTTGTGTACATAGAAGCTAAAATCGGCATAACGTGTTGTACACATGGTCTTTTGCTTTCAGTTTACCACTTTCACCTACATGTATTTCTAGTCAAATAGCAAATACACCAGCGTATTGATTACTTACTTACTTACTTACGCCTGTCACCCCTACCCGGGTATAGGCCGTCGACGAGAGACCTCCAGCAACTCCTGTCCTGTGCTTCTCCTTCGATTCTACTCCAGGTGGTTCCCAGTCTCTTGATGTCTGCTTGGAGGTCTCGACGCCAGGAGTTTCTCGGCCTACCTCTTTTCCTCTTTCCCTGGGGGTTCCATGACAATGCCTGCCTAGTGATACTGGAAGCTGGCTTTCTCAGACTGTGACCGATCCATCCCCATCTTCTTCGCCCAATTTCATTCTCTGCTGTTATCTGCTCTGTTCTCTCCCAGAGTCTGACGTTGCTGATCTTCTCTGGCCAGTGGATTTTCAAAATTCTTCTAAGGCAACTGTTCATGAAGGTCTGTACTCTGTTGACTGTGGTTTTTGTCAATCTCCATGTCTCTGCTCCATATAGGAGAACTGCTTTTACGTTGGAGTTGAAAATCCGGACTTTGGTGTGTTGTGACAGCTCTCTGGAACTCCACACTTTTTTCAACTGGAGAAAGGCTGCTCTGGCTTTACCGATTCGTGCTCTGACATCTGCATCAGTGCCGCCTTTTTTGTCTATGATGCTCCCGAGATAGGTGAAGGACTCCACCTCCTCCAACGGGGTGCCAGCAAGCAAGACTGGTTCTTCCCTGGTTGCGTTCAGCCTCATTGTCTTTGTTTTCTGTTTGTGAATGGTGAGGCCCACTTGGGACGAGATGTCAGCAAGCCTCGTGGTCTTGTCCTGCATTTGTTGATGAGTGTGGGACAGTAATGCCAAGTCGTCTGCAAAATCGAGGTCGTCAAGCTGTGTCCACAGTGTCCACTGTATTCCACTTCGTCTGTGCTCTGTGGTCATCTTCATGACCCAGTCTATGGCCAGTAGGAAGAGGAACGGAGACAGCAGACACCCCTGCCTGACACCAGTTCTGACCTGGAGCTCTCTGGTGAACTGCCCTTCGTGGATCACGCGACATGTCATGCCATCATAGCTGCTCTTGATCAGGCGGACGAGCTTTGTGGGTACACCGTAGTGTCGTAGGAGTTTCCACAGAGTCTCTCGGTCCACGCTGTCAAATGCTTTCTCATAATCCACAAAGTTGACGTACAGCGGGGAGCTCCACTCCAGAGACTGTTCCACGATGATGCGGAGAGTGGCGATCTGGTCTGTACATGATCGGTTCTTCCTGAATCCTGCTTGCTGGTCTCTCAGCTGGGGGTCAACGGAGCTCTTCATTCTCTCTAGGATGATCCTGTTGAAGACCTTTCCTGGTACTGACAGCAAGGTGATTCCTCTGTAGTTGGAACACTTGCTGAGATCGCCTTTCTTGGAAAGCTTGATTAGATACCCCTCCTTCCAGTCAGCTGGCATCACCTCCTCTTCCCAGATCTTTCCAAACAGTGGGTACAGCATCTCAACTGTTGTCTCTAGGTCTGCTTTCAGAGACTCCGCTGGGATGCCATCTGGCCCTGCTGCTTTGCCATTCTTCAAAAATGCCACTGCTTTTCTGATCTCTTCCCGGCTGGGTCTGTCACAGCTGATGGGTAGGTCGGTCTCTGCCGGCTGGATGTCGGGGGGGTCGGGTGGGCTAGGTCTGTTCAGTAACTCTTCAAAATACTCGGCCCATCTGTCGAGTTGGTCTGCTCTGTCTGCAATAGGCTTGTCTTCTTTGTCTTTTACTGGTCTTTCTGTATGGCCATACTTACCCGACAATCTTCTGGTAATGTCGTAGAGCTGTTTCATGTTGCCGCTGCCTGCTGCCTTTTCTGCCTCTGCTGCCAGGCTGTCTGTGTAGGCCCTCTTGTCTGCCCTGATACTCCTCTTCACCTCGCGGTTGGCTTCCGAGTATTCCCCCTGTGCCCTTACTTTGGCTGCTCTCGTTCGACTGTTGTTGACCGCTGCTTTCTTCTGCTTCCTCGCTTCTATCTTCTTCAAGGTCTGTGCCGACAGCCAGTCCTTGTGGTGGTGTTTCCTGAACCCTACAGTGTCTTTGCAGGTTGAGTTCAGCGCCTCTCTAACTGCCTTCCACTGCTGCTCTGTGGTGACCGCCTCCTCTTCATTTACTAGCTCCTGTAGCGCTTGAAACCGGTTGGACAGCGCCAGTTTGAACTCTTCTCTAACTCCAGTTTCTCTCAGGAGGCCTACATTATAGCGCTGTCTTCTTGTTGTCTCTGTGCGGCTTTTCTTTAGCTTGAGCTTCATTCTTAAGGTAAGCAGATGGTGGTCTGAGGCGACATCTGCTCCCCTCCTCACTCGAACATCTTTAAGGGATCTTCTAAATTTCTTGCTAATGCAGATATGGTCTATTTGGTTCTCTGTTGTATGGTCAGGTGAGACCCAAGTTGCTTTGTGTATTCTTCTGTGTGGGAAGATGCTGCCTCCAATGACAAGTCGGTTTAGAGCACAAAAGTCTACAAACCTCTCCCCGTTCTCACTCATCTCCGAGCCTAGTCCCTGTCTCCCCATCACCTCTTCGTATCCGGTGTTGTCCTCCCCTATTTTGGCATTAAAATCGCCCATGACGATGGTGATGTCTCGCTCCGCACATTTGTCCACGGCACTCTGGAGTCGGTCGTAGAACTCTTGTTTCTCTTCCTCGTCACTGTCATTAGTGGGCGCATAACACTGGATGACGTTCAGCTTGAGCTTTTGCTTGGTTCTAAAGGCTGCTGTTATAATTCTTGGCCCAAGAGGTTCCCAGCCCATCAGCGCTCTCTGTGCCACTGGTGACAGCATGAGTGCCACTCCTTCTGTATGGGGGGCATTCTCCTCTTCATGACCTGAATACAGAATCATCTCCCCACTTAACAGCCTTTTCTGGCCAGACTGCGTCCATCTGGCTTCACTGATGCCTAGCAGGGAAAGGTTGTACTTTTGCATTTCCGCTGCTATCTGGGCGGCCTTGCCGCTCTGGTACATGGTCTTGACGTTCCATGTGCCCATGGTTGTATCCCTGGATAGAGAGAGGCGGCTCGGTCCTGTGGCTTCCGAAGACTTCCGGCTTTCACCACAGGACGTCATAAGTCTTCTAGTAGAAGAACCTTCCTCCTCCAGGAAAGGAATTACTGTTAATCTTTTCGTCGGCGTTTTTGTAGCTATTTCCTTTTTTGCAGGGTGGGGAAGCTACCCCCACGCCCAACCCCCTTACTAGGAGGACCAGGGGTTTTCTGTCGGGGTCACCTTCCCTTAGACCATGTTGGTTCATGGCACCTTATTTCATTCGGTGCACCCCTCTCACGAGGGACCCCCTATCCACCACCCAGGGGACGCGCCTCAACGCCGTATGGTCCCAGCGCGAGGCAGCGTATTGATATTGATGATATAATGTATGGAAACTCAACGAAAATAAGATAAACATCACGACCAAAGAAAGAGTATTGTGCTTTTATTTTATAACATCACACTGTAATGCATGTTGCAGTGTAGCACACATCACATTTTGAAAGCCTTATGAGCCACAGTTCTCACTGATGTGCGTGTGTGGTCTGTGTGTAGCTTAATTTATGTAAGAGTTGTGCGTGGTTCTGTATACATGTGTATAGTGTAGTTTTAACTTCTTTGAACTCCTTACTCCCTGAGGCCGAAATCTTTTTTTTGTGTTGATATTCTCTGAGATCATATAATAGTTCTGGAGATGGGTCGACCATGATCACGGCTGTTCAAGGCCTCCCATTTTGAGGCGCGCGCGCGTGCGGCGCCGTAAGATAAGAAGCCACGCAGCGTGTCGTCTCTGTTAATACCGCCGGCTGGCAGCACAGAGCTGAGCGCAATCTGTTACGGCTGTGCAACTATAGTCGTGCTATTTTTGTCCCTGTTTCCACTCGAGCACGCTATGTGTGTACACTCATCGCTGACCGTGTACTGCACGGAATACATTTTAATGGCGCTGGTCATTTACGGCATGTTGTTTAAGCTGTACTGAACGTATGTTGTATTTAAGACATACACTTAAAAGCTAAGAAAATAAGCTTTCTGTAGACACTAGACATGCTTAGGAAAATGAAGATGAGCAATGCATGCAACGGACTAGAAGACAGGCAACCGACGCGCAGTTTACCGTGAAGACAACGCAAATCTGTTGCAAATGACACGTCTTTCAACTGTTCTAACTCATGCAAAGTACTTTTTGGAAAAATTATGGTTCAAGCCAGCGATCCTCGTATACAGCCACTACGATAAGCACTACTCAAAATGTCAGATAGATTTACCTTGCGATCTCAGTGGGTCCTGAAATGGGATGATGCGTCATTGGCAATCCAATGTTAGACAGACGGAAAGTTCTTGGGTGAACGTAATCTCCACACGTAGTTGATTTCGGAGGCAGTGAAAGTGTTCCAAATAATTCACAGTTCATATGCAGGGTTAGCGGCAGTGTCAGTTGCTCACTTTGTTTAGGTGAAGTTGTGTTTAGCATTCCACTAAATCTTATAAAATCGGAAGAGCAATCCACTTTACTAACAAATCGGATCGGAACACCCACAGTGAAAATAATAAACACTCTTAATGGTGATCAAATGGCTACTTTGACTAGGCGTAAATTAGATAAACACAGAACGGTGCAGGCTAAAATGTATCAGTCTCAAGACAGTTTAATTTCACAGAGACTGAGTCCTGCGTGTACTTGTTACCGGCGGCTCTCTACACATTCCTTTCAGATGTTTGTCTTCTTCATCTGTACATACGTCAATACCATGAAAAGCAAAACGATCGTCTACATAATCAACGCACAGTTTAAAGTGTTGAAATCCGTCTTTCCTTTGCCTCTTACTCGCTCTGCACGGCAAATCCTGCAAAACTACTCAATTGTTCTATGTGGTTTGAATAAAAATATTGTGTGTCAGACTCCATTCTAAATGTCGGCGAACTACACTCACATGCTGGTCTATAAAACGTTCTATAAAAAAATCACAGGTAAATCTATCCAGTAAAAGAAAAGCACTTACTTGTAGCACTATGTTACACTAACACATATCACTCATTGAAAATCCAAACAAAAGTATTTTGAAAGCACAGTAAAGCTTTAAAGCCAGCACAAATTTGGCACTCGGCCCACATTAAATAGTAAGCGTAAAGAAGGCCTACTACCAGGCGGTGCCAGATGCATATCGGAATGCGCTGAAACTAGGTCACCCTCGCCACTTGATAAGCTATCGCGACCTCCCTAACTAAATGTGTGGGTTTGTAGAAGAACTGAACAGCCGTGTGATATTTCAAGGTTGGTGTCAGAATATCTTGGCGCCTAGAGGCACCAAACTATTCTGACACCAGCCTTGAAATATGGTCGATCCACATCCTGCCGTAGTCTTTCAGGGCTTTATGGGTTAATGCGCTTGGAGCTCACCACGTCTTGAGATCCAATGTGATATAAATGCTCTTTATTATCACATGTATTATTAACTAAACCAGTCAGCAATTATGTGAATGAAGACCCATATTTAATTATATTATATATTGTAACCCAGATGCACCCTAAAAGTTTTAATGCATTTATGTTCAGTTAAAATCATAACATTTTGTAACTTTTATGGTCAAGGTTTATAATTCTGATTATTTTCCTTTGTGTTTACAGTCAAACATCCTGGATGTACACACAATTTGCGGCTGTTTGAAGGATTTCCTGAGAAATCTGAAGGAGCCACTTGTCACCTACTCACTGTGGCCTGAGTTTGTCCGTGCTGCTGGTAATATTGCGTCAGATTTTGATGCATTATTTGTGCTCGTAAGCTACTTGTACATGCAACCATCACTACTGTAAACAGTACTGGTGCCGGATGCACAAAGGGGTTAACCCTTTTCATCCTGTTGCAAGAAGTAAATGTTACTATGATAGTTCAAGGATGGTGCTAGAATAGATCAAGGAATAGATCAAGGATGGTGCTAGAATAGCGTGGTGCCTGCGGCACCAGGCTATCCTGTCACCACCCTTGAAATTAAAGGTTGATCGATCTCCTAATCTGTAATGTAGCCCCCCCACCCGGGTCTGCCCTGGGGGACCTGGGTGGGGTTAGGTACTTTTTAGTTCCCAGGGTCACCCTGGTCAGCCCCACAGGGTGAGTTTTTCTCTCTATTCTGGGGCATGTGTTTCTGTCTACCCTTTGTCCATTCACCTGTATTTGCCTTTTTAAAACTCTCCCTACTGTCTGCACTGCCTGTAGCTCTTGATATTGGATGTGTGTTGCTAAATGGTCTTAGCTTTATTTAGGCCCCATGTGTTAGGTTTATTTAACGTATTTGACCGGATGGCGACATACATTCAATGTTCTGTTTATTTTTTTTTTTTCACAAGCAGTGCAGGCACGTCCTGAGAAAGCCTTGTTGCTGTCGGGACGTTAAGCAATGTACAATCAATGTAATGTAGCCTTCATAGGACAATAAGCACATTAAAAAAAGTCAGCCTCAGGTTGTAATGGGTTAATTCTGTGATTGCTGCACTAAGATTTAAAATGCAAGAGGCATAGATCCTCATGAGCCTGCAAAGTTTGGGCTCATAGGATTTCCCTTTGCATTTAAACTACTTTGTAATTCTTTTGTTTTAATTTTCCATCTTGATGATTTCGATTTTATGTTTGACAGAGCACAACTGCCACCAGACCAGCTTGGACATTTTGTGTGAAGCCATTAACAGTCTTCCCACCGCCAACAGAGATACTCTTGCCTTCTTGGCACAACACTTGCAGAAGTAAGACCCTGGGGCCAGATGCGTGAGTGACACTAAGCAAGGTGCTCTGCTATTGCAGAACGCCTCCCAAGTGCTGTATGGCTGGCACTGGACTAAGCGCACTCATGCAACTGACTCCTTCGCTTCAGTTAGATGCTTTAAAGCCCAAACAGCACTGGAATAAGAACAAACAGCATTTGGGTTTAGAGTTATTAAGGGGGCTGTTTGTCTAATGCCACCTGTGTCACCTTGCATCAAACAGGTGTGCTGTCTGTTCCATACCCAGTGCAGTTTGGCTTTTAACTCTTCGTGCATGGAAGCCAACCTCTAAGTGTACGCAAGTTTTCATGACTTCTAATGCCCGCATGCAGGAAGGAAAACTTGCCCTGTACCACAGCCCCCTTCTCATACTATTTACCTGGGTCTGCCCTGGGGGACTTCGGTGGGGTTAGGTATTTTTTTAGTTCCCAGGGTCACCCTGGTCAGCCCCACAGGGTGGGTTTTTCTCTCTATTCTGGGGCATGTGTTTCTGTCTACCCTTTGTCCATTCACCTGTATTTGCCTTTTTAAAACTCTCCCTACTGTCTGCATTGCCTGTAGCTCTTGATATTGGATGTGTGCTGCTAAATGGTCTTGGCTTTATTTAGGCCCCATGTTGTAGGTTTATTTAACGTATTTGACCGGCTGGCGACATGCATTTAATTTTCTGTTTAGTTTTTTTCACAAGCAGTACAGGCACGTCCTGAGAAAGCCTTGTTGCTGTCGGGACGTTAAGCAATGTACAATCAATCAATTCTCATACTATTTCTGTATCTTTCACACGGTACCAGTGTTAGAGTGTGTAGATGTTTATAAACCATGTCATGTGTGTTCATCATCATCATCAGTCCCTTGCCCGAACTGGGCGTTGGGGGGACTGAAAGGCAGCAGCAACAGACAGTGCTCTCCACTGAGTTCTATTTTGGGCGGTGGCAAGCAAGTCTGGCATCTCGAGTTCGGTCCATTCTTTTATGTTTGCGACCCAACTCTTTCTCTGACGACCTCGCCGACGACTTCCTTCGAGAGTGCCTTGGAGGATAGTCTTGGACAAGGTGTTGTGTCGGGTCACGTGGCCAAACCAAGCAAGCTTGCGCCGTTTCACGGTTGCCAGAAGGGGTTCATGTGGGCCCACCAGGGAAGTGACGATGCTCCGTACATATTCGTTGGTCTTGTGCTCGCGGTACGAGATGCGGAGCAACTTCCTCAGGCACTTGTTCTCAAAGGCCTGGATTTTCTTTTCTGAGTCTGCAAGCAGTGTCCAAGTCTCACAGCCGTAGAGCAGAATAGACACTACGAGGGACTTGTAAAGCCTGTACTTGATGGTGAAGCTGATGGAGTTACTTCGCCATATCCTGTCCAGCCTGGCCATTGCGGATGTTGCTGTACCTATCCTGATACGGATCTCTGCTATGCAACTACCGTCTTTGGACAGGGTGGCTCCCAAGTACTTGAAGCTATTGACCTCTTCTAGCTTCTGGCCGTTCATGTGAATGTTGCTGCTGCTGTCGCTTGTGGTGTTGATCATCACTTTGCTTTTATCCGTACTGATCTCCATGCCATAAGACCCTGCGCTACTTGAAAGGTTGTCTGTCAAGTTTTGGAGCTCACTATTGCTGCCTGCCATGAGGTCAATGTCGTCTGCGAATCGAAGATTGCACAGGGATCTGCCACCAATAGAGATTGAAGTATGGTGGTCGTGGAGGGTTTCCTGCATGATCTTCTCCAGGAATATGTTGAAAAGGACAGGAGAGAGCAGGCATCCTTGACGGACACCGATCGTCGTCCTGAAGAACTCGCCTGACTGATTGTTAAGTAGAACCGTGCTGCAGGCGTTCTTGTAAAGCGCTTCTATCATTTGGATCAGTCCCTCCTCTATGTTGAACGATCTCATGACTTGCCAGAGTCCGTCGTGCCAGACGCGATCAAATGCTTTCCTGAAATCAATGAAGTTGTGGTAGAGTTCGCGCTGATGCTGCAGATGTTTCTCGATCAGGACGTGGCAGTTGAAAATCTGCTCTACAGTGCTTCTTCCAACTCTGAAGCCAGCCTGTTCTTCTGCCAGCAGTTCCTCGGCGAAAGTTTTGAGGCGGTTGAGAATGATTCTAAGCATTACTTTGCTAGGGTGACTTATCAGACTGATAGTTCTGTAGTTCTGGCACTGTTTCAGGTTTCCTTTCATGTGTGTTAAATAGGGGTAATTGGTTTAGACAGACATCACTGCTGGTGTGGGTGGTGACAAGTGATACTTGAGGAATTTGAGAACTAAATGTTTTGTTGTATTTAGTATGCTAAATATCCCCTATGTGACTCGGTTTCATTCATGTATTTTCATTCAAGGGTGAATGGAACCAGTTCAACTTTAGTAGAAGAAGTACATTATAGCTGGAAGGGTCCAGAAAGCAGTCTTGGGAAACGGAATTTTGAGTATTTTAGGTCTCGCCTGCTCCACAGATTGGCGTGCGCTTAGGGAGTACGCTGGGGTGTGTGCTTCTTAGAGGTCAAGTTTCCTTGACTGCGTGTGTGGAAGAGTTTAGCATCTGATTGAAATGCAATGTGAGACCAGTGTGCTCTCATGTGTGTGATCAGAGTTCTCGGGTATGTTTTCATTTCCTGCTGTGTCATTAATTCTATGTACTTTTTTTTAGGAGTTACTTCCCTGTTCCCAGGGAGAGAAAACGCATGTGCCCAGTGAGAGAAAACGTTGCTTTGGGTGGCACGGGATGACAGAATAATTGAATAAGGTTTTGGTCAGCAAGAGACATAGGTTCTCATGGGACCCTATCCTACGCTACCCTCACATATCTGCAAGAGGCATGGATTTTCATCATCCCTTGTGTTAGCAATATGAGTTTGAGATTTTTGCTAGCACAAGGCATAGATATGCTTCGTGCTAGCAAAACTTTCAAACTCAGATTGTCAGCACTTAAACTGATTTTTTAAAAAATCTGATTGATCAGAGTGGCATGGTTACTAATGTTTTGGGTTCTGTTTTTGTCAGAGTGGCGGCCAGCCCACAGTGCAAGATGCCGATCAGTAACCTGGCCAAAGTTTTCGGGCCGACTTTGGTGGGCTACTCTTGCCCCGAGCCAGAACCCATGCAGATGATCAACGAAACACGAAAGCAGGCCATGGTTAGAACTTGCTCTTTTCTCTTTCAGTTGAAGATTTAGCTGATTTATTGTTTCCAGTTTTAACAGCACAGTGGTGTGGACATATTAGAGTTTAAAAGCCATTCAACACAGATATATGTGGAGATATACAGCTATGTCCAGTAAGACGCAAAGAAACTCCTGAGCCTCTGCATTTGCGGGGGCTCAGGAGGCTCTTTGCCTTTTGCAGTGGGATGGTGTTCACCTTTTTCTGGCAGTTAAAGGGTTATGTGTGTGCAGGTGATGGAGAAACTGCTGGAGCTACCCGGTGATTACTGGTGCAACATCCTGGACGTCGATGACATCAGTCTGTACCCCGCAGACACTCCCTGCACCCCAGACACCCTGGGACCCAAAGGTTAATCAGACGTTCAGATGCTCATGTGCTCCTGCAGCTGCAATAATCCTCTTGTACATGCAGCCAGCCAGCGGTGCTGTTCAAAGAGGAAGTGGCTGCATACACAAAGTGTTATTGACTATGCTATTAGTTCAATGTTGTTTTTGTTTCATCAAAAACATTACCGATGACATGACCTTATGGGAGTGTCTACTACTTACTCAATTCTAGCCTAAGTACTCGTTGTGTTAACACACAACCCGGGAGGCACTCGGGGAACCCCGAGGGGGCCAAGAGTTGTCTCCTGATACTCCCCATCCGGAACCGAGTACCCATAATTCCTCAGTCAGTCTACTTAGGCTTACGCTGTTCAGACGTGTTGCTCTAGCCTACGGATTTTGGGGATTTCGACGGACTTAGTTCTTCTCTTGACTTGTTCTTCGTCGGGCCCCCCTGTACCGGGTGGCTCTGGTATCCCTTCTTCATTGGCAGCTGCCCGCTTGGCTACCTGAAGTGCCTGGGCTACGCTGTGAACTTCGCTGGGACTTCGCCGCGCGTGCCTTGGTTTGGATTTCTCCCCCCCACTTCCCCGGTCCCGCTCCGGGAAAAGGTAAGGTGACTGGGTTGGCCCTCGGCTGGTTCCCGGGCTGGGCACTGGTTGAGCAGGCGCGAACGCGGTCTTCATTTGCGTTGTTGCTTGCGCCAAGATTCTTGACTTTTACTTGCCGGGTCTCGCGCCCGTTCCCCCTCTCCTTCCGTGTTGGTGTGGTATTGTTATTGACAGGGTCAAGTCTCCCTTTTTTCGCTGTGGTTAGCAGCGTGGTTGTTGAAAGTTCCGCGCTTTTAACGGAAGGCAATTACGCGTGAGGGAAGAAATGAGACGTTGTAGTCTGGAACGGTCATTCTTAAACGGCGCAGATCCGCAGGTGGTCAGCTTCGTTTTCCAAGATGGCGTCTAACGATGCAGAGCTCCGTGTTCCTCGCGGTTAAAACCTTTACTGGAAGGGGAATGGTGTGCAAGATCGGTGAAAGCTAAGTCTAACCTTATTTCTGGCGCTTACCTACTCACTTATTCCTCACCTATGCTCTTGTCCCTGGTTGGGTTCGGGGAATGTGGTATGCTCCAGCCATCCCTTGACGCATTACGTTGGTGAATGTGGCGAGAGCCGACGCTTACTTCGGTACTGAGTCGGTCCCGTCATGCCTGTTTTGTTATGCATACTGCAGACCTGTTTACCATATACGGGGGCGTATTAGATACATGGGAGATGCAGAGTATTCGTCAGTTGAGGGGACACTGACGGCACCAAGATGACTTATTGTTGCTGTCATGGGGGAAGATCATAAGCTGCAATAAATTCTCTTGCCACCACAGGTGCTACTCACATTCCCTCACTTGCTCATTCCACATATTACAATGACAGGCTGCAAATGGACGGTGATTGGTACGGGTGAGCCTGTCGCCAACGCATCTCATGGCAGGCGCCAGTGACCGTCTCCCGGCCCGAACCTCCCTGGGAAAAAAAAAACCAAAAAACAAAAAACAAAAACAAACCCAGAGTGCTCAGACAGCCCTATGTCTCCTGGACGCACTGGTTTATGCTCTTTGGTTATATTCCTACTTGTGCATGTGACTACCAGTTAACATGAACAACATGCATAAGAATACAAGTTAACATGAACGACAGTAACGTTTTACTGTTGAAAGGTAATTAATTGCCTGCTGGCAACTTAAGACAATGATCAAAGCTGCACCTGGAGGCCCGTCGCTATAGTACAGCTCTGGTGTTTCGCGGGGGCTCCGCTCCGACAAAGGTTCTGGGCCTGCCGCTTGCTTCAGGCTTATAATTGTCATGACATGCTTGAGTTTTGTTGTGCAGGATGTGTTGTAGGCTCAACTTAGCCTGGCGGTCCTCCCAGACCAAGGGTGTCTTCCACACCTGTAGGGGCCGGGAGGTGCCCGGCGTAGGACGTATACGCTGGGAAGACAGGTACACACCTTGGTGGTTGGGGGAGTTGCCTTGGCAGGATGGACAGACAGTGCGGTTAGCCGCGACTCCTCTTCTTCGCAGAAGGTAGGTCACACAGGTGGGGTGCTTACCTGGGGTTAACCGGGACCCTACTCGCTGCACTCTCTACCTTGCGGGGATGTATTGCAGGTCCGCGCGCTTGCTGACAGGTGGTTCCTCGCTGGTTGTACCGTTGTCTTGCGGAAGTTCACCTTACCAGGACAGAGTCCCTCAGGCCCACGCCCGCGTGCCTTCGGATTTTTGGTATGTTGCAGGGGCCTTTAGATGACCTGCACACAGCGCGGACGTTACAGTGACCGTCGGACTCATACAAGGTCTGTCTACCATGTGCCTCCGAACCCTGGTGTGACGTCTGCGCCACATGACCTGGACGGCGCTGGTCTCACCTTGGAGCTTCTATCGGCGAGAGCGCCCGACGCCTGTGACTGGTTACAGACCTGCTGAGATACCGGCGGATATTCCCGGTACTCCGACTGCTCGAGTTCCGACGAGTGGACTGTGAGATCACCATGCCGGACGCGTCAGTATAGTGTGCAGGAGGAAGTGCGCTTGGACAAAGCCTTCTGACAGACAACCGGCCTCCCTACAGAGCACACTGGTACCAACTTGGGTTTTCCAGCGCGAACGCCTGACACCGGTGACTGTTCCAGACCTGAGGACGTACCAGCTGTTCCGGTTCTCCAGCCTCTCAAGTTCCGACGGCCCTAGCATCGGGGGATCGACACGTCGGACACAGCTTGGTAGTGTGCGGAGTCGGGAGCTCGAGGCGTTGATTCCCAGGAGGGAACACGCTTGGACCAAGCCTTATGCCAGGCAGAGAACCCTTCTCGCTACAGAGTTCGGTTCGGAGAGACGTGCTTCGTGCCGTCCATGGTCAACCGATCCCCACTCGTCTCCTAGGAAGGCCTTGGATCCTCCTCGGCCGCTGCGAACCCGCCTCGCCATAGAGTCCGGCTCGCGGAGACAATCTCACACGCACACCACGTCTCGACACGTTCGGGATCTGCTCTTCGATCGATCTCGGGCCGGCTGCTAGTGGTTGCAGGGTACTGTTGGTGGCCAGCCAGCAGGGCGGAGGTGCCTGTCTCCGTTCCTTACCGCCCGAGTCCTTGACGATCTTGTGGAGGGATGGCTACGCGGACCGCTCCAGTTACTGCGCGGAGAGGGGTTCTCGACGCGGGCGTTACAGGAGGGTACGCACCTGGACATAGCCTGCGGTCAGGCGGAGACCCACCTCGATACAGAGCCCGGTTCGCAGAGTCACGCTGTCCCGCCAGTTCCCGACGGTAGAAACGAGCGACGGTAGATTCTACTCGCCAGCCCACCGCGGCCACGATGTCCTTGACAGCGCAGTTCCGGTCGTATGCGATGCTCGTGGCCCTGGCGCGTACTTCATCTGCGCGGATCTTCAGTCTCTGCGCTACCCGTCGGGAGAGATCCATGTATGCAGTTCGTATTACCCAGCGCAGCCAGGAGGAGATCGTCTGGGCTGGGATATCAGTCTTGCCCTGTCGTATGGGCAGGAAGAGGCGGCACGACTGGGAATCCACTTCCCTCAGGATCGGATCTCCGCTCTTGCTCTCCTGCACGCGAGGAGGGACCACTCTGCACCTTGGATGCCCGTCCATCTACGAATTTCCCTCGTTGGAGTCAACCTTCCGGCACTCTAGGTCTACACTCCGCTTTCTCTCCGCTGCGGGCGTGCTTAGGAGTTGCCGTTCTTCACGTCGCTCCAGGGATTCTCTCCTGCCTCGCTCGTCGATCCCTTTCGCGCCCGGCTGCCGTTCGTCCCTTTCCTCTCCCCCGCACTCAGCCCTTCCCCTTCTTCGTGCTCCGGCCTGGCTGCAGTCGCTCCTCTTCTGGACATCCGACCCCCTCCGGTGGTTCTCGGGGAGGATGCTGTCGTTACTTCGCCTTGCTCGGACCTGTTTACCTCCTCCTGAGGTTACAGTACTCGGTTCGACCCAGTTGTGCACTAATACTCCTTGGAGATCTGACGACTCACTAGCTGGTGGCCTTACGCGTGAGTTCCATTGACTTAGTGGAAGTACTCTGACTTCGCACGGGTGGTAAACGGGTCTGCGAGCGCTTCGGCTTCTGTCTCCCCTGGTGCCCTCTTGGATGCAGCTCGGAGCTGGCAGCGGCTTCCGGACTTCGTGCCAGGCGCTTCGACTACCCTGCGCTTCTTCTCTCGGTTCACGGATCTTCTTCACCCCCATGGAGTTGCCGGCTGTTGGCTTCCCTCGGTAGGACCGGTGCTCGGGAGGTCACAGGAGTTGCCTCCCCTTCCAGCGGTGGATCCGCTCTTGCCTCTCCTTGGGACTAGACGACCTCTCTCGTACGTACCTCCCTTCGTGTCGTGAGATGGAAGAGCTCCTTACCCTATCCTTCGTTCTCCAGGTCGACGACTCCTGGCGCCGAGCGGGGCGGTGTGATGCTGACGGACCCTCTGTGCTGACGACTCGACCGAGGCAGTTTCTTGGGGGGTTCCTGGACTTCGCTACGGGGAGCAGACCGGAGGAGGCTTCTAGAACCTTCGCTTCGCTTACGCTGTGGGACCATGGCACAGCTCCGTCTCCCTGGTGTCTAACCAACTCGACATCCCCTTGGGCACCCAGGAGGGCACCGGGCTTCGAACACGTGGTACTGCTGCGGCTGTGCTTGCGGTTGGACGGCCCAGCCACTACTCGGAAGTCGGATCTCCTCTCCTTTGGTCGTCTCTAAGCCCGGCTGCTTCTGCTACGCCTCCTACTCCCGTGGTTCTTCTCCAACTCCAGCCTGGCCTTCGGACCTCGCGGTCAAGAGCGCGAACGGCTTGGATCTGACGCAGACTAGTAGGTCACCTTCTCGTGGGAGGGCTGAGCCAACCTGTTTCCCCGATGGATCCAGTTGCTACACGCAGTTTGCACCAGGATGCCTTCGGAGGACCGGCGCACTGGCGAGATGGCTTCGTGGACCTGTTCGACACTAGGTGGGTTCACTGGCGTGCCCCGTGCTTTGAGGATTCGCCCTGCCTTTGTGGATTCGCCCGCCTGGACGAGACATCGACGCTCTGGCCTAGCCTGGGACGGTTGCTCCGCTCTTCCTGTTCGTCACCCCGTTGCTGGGTTCCGGTCCTGTACCTCTTACACCTCTCCTCGCCGCGGACCCCCGCTACTGCTTCCCGCTTCTGCAAGGTGCTCCTGCAGCCGCGACGCTCGCTGTTTCGCTTTGATGGGGCCCCTACTCCTTCGCCTTCGTCGGTGGCGGCAGGCCTCAACGTTGGACACAGCAAGGTAGTGTGCGGAGTCGGGAGTTCGAGGCGCGGGTTCCCAGGAGGGAACGCGCTTGGACCAAGCCTTATGCCAGGCAGAGAACCCATCTCGCTACAGAGCTCGGTTCGGAGAGGCGTGCTTCGCGCCTCCATGGTCAACCGGTCCCCACTCGTCTCCTAGGAAGGCCTTGGATCCTCCTCGGCCGCTGCGAACCCGCCTCGCCACAGAGTCCGGCTCGCGGAGACATTCTCACACGCACACCACGTCACGACACGTTCGGGATCCTCTCTTCGCTCGAAGTCGGACCGCCACCCTCGCTCTCCCTCGCGAGCGTAACAAGGATCGAGCTTCTCCTCGTCGTTAGGAATAACAGCACTGAAGCTACAAGTCAGATGATCTTCCTGACTACGCTCAGTCATGCGATCCGATTCCAGGATCCCTCCCGCAGCGAGCTTAGAGGCTAATTAAGTCCTATCAGCTACGTACAGGGCCACGAACGTCACAGTCGTCAGGAACTGTGCTGTCTTCCACTTCGTGGCTACTGTAGGGCTGGCGGGCATGTTCTCTCGCCCACAGAGTTTCCCAGCCCAGCGGGGCTACTCGCTCTGGTGGGGGAACTGCTCCGGGGCTCCTCTTCCTCCTGGCGCTTCAGCGCCGTAGGTTACACCTCCCCAGGGTCGTCGGGAATTTGCGTTTGGGAGGACGGCCCTTGGGGCCCCAAGGTGTGCTAGTGCGCGGCACCCTCCTCCTATTCGTGATTCTCCCATAAGGTCATGTCATCGGTAATGTTTTTGATGAAACAAATGCATTTGTTTCCTCAAAAACATTACCGATGACATTACTGTCTGGAAGTGTCTACTACTTACTCAATTTTAGCCTAAGAACTTGTTGTGTTCCTTCACCACCCGGGAGGCACTCGGGGAACCCTCATTAGGGCTGAGAGTAGCCTCCCGTCCCAGTCCAATCAGGCGTCCACTACGTGGCCCAATCACAAATCAGTCGTTTCTACTTAGCTCTGAAGTTTAGACGTGTTAGCCTATCGCTCCACCGACCGTTGCTAACGGTTTTTTCCCTGCTCTTCTTTTTGTGGATTACTGTGTTCCTTCCGACTTGTGTGCTTGGATTTATGTGCCTGTGTGTGTTTTTCAAGGATTGTGCTTCGAGTGAACTGTGTTTTTCTTCGTTCTGGTGATAACGGAAAAAAAAAAAAAAATAAAAAAAAATAAAACAAAACAAACAAAGGAAGGTACTCCCTGTGGTGTTTACTGCTCCGGCTATGGAGATTCCTCCATCCGTCGCCACGTCGCAGGAGAGGTAAGGTCTTGGCCCCTCCCTCACAAGGCCCCGGCCCGGGTGCCTGTTTCCGTTTGTTTCGTCGGATCACGCATCGCTTTCGTTCTCGTTTTCGCGCATTCCGAGTGCTTGCGCACAGTCGCCTGCTATTTCTGTTTGTATGTTGCAGTAACCCCGTGCGTACCTGCGACAAGTGTGGATCTTTCCGGTGGCCGTGTGACGATCATGATTTTTGCCTTCCTTGTACGGGATGCAATTCGGACCATACTTGCACCGTCTGCGCCGCCTGGCCCGAGCAGCAATGGTCGCAGCTTTGGAGTCTTTACAGGCGCGAGCGTCCGCATTCGCCTAGTGACAGGGCTTCTTTCCTAGAGCCCACATCAGTGCTTGGCGCTGTTTCCAAACGTGTGGGCGCGGACCGTGAGGATCCACTGAGCCGTCGGCCGCTTGAGCTTCGCTCATCTTCCCTCACTTCTAATCGGACACCGCCTGCTGACTCTTACGGGGAGTCCGCCTTAGGGCGCAGCGTTTGCCTTACGGGGGCACGCATACCGCGACAACCCTCGCGTAGTACGTTGTCCAAAATTAATCGAATTTCTGGAGACCGTGCGGATCAGCTGAATCATCCTCCGCTGGCGATTTCCTCATCCTCCAAACTCTCTAACCGGACACAGCCTGCTGACTCTTACGGGGAGTCCGCCTTAGGGCTTAGCGTTTGCCTTACGGGGGCGCGCATACCGCGACATAATTCGCGTAGTACGTTGTCCGCAGCTAGTCGCGTTCTAATGGACCGTGACGATCAACTGCGCTGTCGGCCGCTGCACATTGGCTCATCCACAAAGATTTCTAAACGGACAACGCCTGCTGGCTCTTACGGGGAGTCCGCCTTAGGGCGTAGCGTTTGCCTTCCGGGGGCACGCATTACACGACATGCTTCGCGCAGTCCATTGTCCGAAAATCGTCGTATGCGATCTCATTTGCACAAGTCTGCGTGCTCTTACGGAGAGTCGCCTATGCGGCAACGTACCCGCCGTACAGAGACTGGCGCGAGATCCCGGTCCAGGCGTCATCGGTTTGATGACCGTGTTCTTCTTTCTCACGTGACCTCCAATACTCCACACACTCACGCGTCGGGTGACTACCGTCAGGAGCATCATTCTACTGTCCGTTCCGATCGCCGCTGTCCTCGGCATTCATCATCATCTTCCCTTTCATCTCCTTCTCCCGCTTCGGTTCCCCGTTCGGCTTCCAGCTTGTCTCGGTCTGCCCCTCCCCTTCCGTCCCGTCACCCGTCCCCTTCCCCTCCTCGGCCCCGTATTCGGACCTCCGCTGGTAAAGTTCACCGTGTCCACCACTCCCGTCATCGCAGCCGCTCCCGTCATCGCAGTCGTTCTCCCCGTTCACGTCACACGGTTCCCTCTAGGTCCCCCCCTCCCGTTTATACCTTTCCCCTGCACCCGCTTCGCCATCCTCCCGCGGTACGACGTTCGCCGGTGGCTACAATTTCTCATCCAGACGGGCTCCGCGCCGTTTCTCCTTTACGGACCCTCCATCGGATCTCCCTCCCTACACGCGAGGAGGACACCATTAGTCTACTTCCTGAGGATTCGGTCTCTAATCTCCTCGACTTTGGCGGCCGCTCCCTTTTGCCGCACTCTGATATATCGGATGCGCTTGTGTCGACTACACTCCCTTCGTCGTCGCGCACGGAAACGCTTCTTGGCATTAATGAAGCGGCTCGTATTGTCGTGGCCGCCCTACCGAAAGACGAATGCCCTCCGTCCCCCCCGCTCAAACGGAAGGTGTCCGCCTTTGTTGATTCGGACCGGCAACATAAGAGATTCAAGTCGCTGCCTCAACCGCCTGGATTTCAAGATATGCGGGATTCATTCTCCGCTCATCTACACACGGATTCACAAGATCCCTCCTTTTTTACGGACCGCAAGTGGCCGGCTGACCTTGACATCGCGTTCCGCCAATCTTGGTACGCGGGCCATTCACAGTCTTTTCAGTGCGCACTTCCCACGTTGGACCCTCCAGTTGTGGCGCAACTTGGCGGCAACTCTAAGCTACGTTACACTTTCCCGCGTGGTTTGGATAAGACGGCGTCCCTAGTGCGGAACACCTTGGCCTGTGGGGGTTTTCTGGAGCTTATCACACAAGCTTTTATTCGTTGCATTGAAGACTCACGAGAATCTTCACCCCTTCTTGGTGATCTCCTCACTTTAGCGGTCGCGGCTAACCGGGCAGCTTACCACTCTTCCGTCAACGCGATGGCGGCTGCTGCTAACTGCGATCTCATGCGTCGGGATGCCGTTCTACAAGCCTGTCGTGGATTGCCCCCTGATTTGAAGTCTCAACTGCGTCGGGCTCCTCTTGGTGGACGTCTCCTCTTTGGGGAGACTTGGCAGAAAGTGAAGGACGGAAATTTAGACCGCTGGCCCAAAGGCTTTACCACTTCTCGCTTTCACGCCGCCCGCAAGGCCGTGGGTCGCGCCCTGCGGAACTCCAGACCCTCTTCGACCTTCATTCCCCGTCATTCCAACGCGTCCCGGAGGGCTCCCGCTTTCGGCCGCGGTAAACCCGTTCAGACCTCTATCCCCTCCTGGCCCAAGCCTGCCCGCCGCCCGGGTCGAGGGTGCGGCAGGTTTCAATGACTACCTTCCGTTCCAGTTCCCGCCGACCCCTCGGGAGTCTCCGGTCGGCGGGAGACTGGCCCTTTGCAGCGACGTATGGCGGGCGCTGCTACCGGACGACCCTTGGGTCCTTACTACCATCTCCGAGGGTCTCTCGATTTCGTTCCGTTCCCCTCCGCCGTTGAGACGATCTCCGGTATGGACAGACGTTCCATCCGACGAGTTAAGAGCTATCGCCTTGCGCGGAGAGGTGGCCTCCCTTCTACAGAAGGCTGCCACGGAGGTAGTGTCTCGTCTCCACTCCCCGGCATTTTACAGCCGCATATTCGTAGTTCCGAAGCCAGACGGAAAGTGGCGTCCTGTCATCGATCTCTCGGCGCTGAACAAGTTTATACTGGCTCCGACTTTTCGCATGGAGACCACCCGGACGCTCCGGGCCGCTGTGCAACCTATGGATTTTGCAGTCAGCCTCGATCTTTCAGATGCGTATCTCCATGTTCCCATACATCCGGCATCCAGACGGTATCTCCGCTTCGCTTTCGAAGGCGTGATCTACCAGTTTCGCGCCCTTCCCTTCGGTCTCAACCTCAGCCCGTGGGTTTTCACTCGCATCATGGATGCAGTCGTCGCCAAGGCTCGACAGTCCTCCTCCAGTCCGATCTCCAACTACTTAGACGACCTTCTCATGAGGAATGCGTCGGAGTCGGTGCTGCGGATGGACAGGGACGCTCTACTCCTGCTCTTGTCCCGCTTGGGATTTCTCCTCCATGCCCGCAAGTCGGACCTCTTTCCATCTCGCCGGTTTATTCATCTTGGGATGGAATTTGCAACCGACCTCAACCGTGTGTGTTTACCAGAACCTCGGATCACGAAGTTAACCTCCCTCACTTCTCGGGTTGCCCGGTCGGAATCCGTTCCCGCCAGAGTCTGGCTACAACTCCTCGGCTTGATGAATGCAGCGGCGGATCTCCTCCCCCTGGGTCGTCTTCACTCCCGCCCACTTCAGTTACACCTCCTGCTTCATTGGAGGCCGTCCTCCGGCGACCTCGATGCCCTGGTGCCGGTGTCTCCAATCCTTCACTCTCACCTACGGCGTTGGATGGACACTTCTTGGCTAGCTTCGGGAGTCCCTCTTGCCTCACCGCCCCCTCAGCTCTCGCTCTGTGTGGATGCGAGTCTCGCTGGGTGGGGTGCACACCTGCTTCCGAGTTTCCTTTCGACGTCCGGCCTCTGGACCCCGGACCTGACAGACAGACACATCAACTGGCTCGAGCTACAAGCAGTGTGGCAGGCGCTCATGGTGTGGGAAGTCCACCTTTGCAACCAGACGCTTCTTGTCCTGTCGGACAACACTACGGTCGTCTCATACATTCAGAAGCAGGGAGGTACCCACTCTCCGGATCTCTACATTCTCCTCTACCGCCTGATGTGCTGGTGCGAGCACCGCGGCATCTCTCTCCGAGCTCGACATATCCCCGGACGCTTGAACGTCTTGGCCGACTCCCTCTCTCGACGCGGCCAACTTCTCCACACGGAATGGACTCTTCACCCGGACATCTTTCAGCTGATCTGCGATCACTGGGAGACTCCCATGATCGACTTATTTGCCACAAGGTGGAATCATCAACTTCCCCTCTTCGTCTCCCCCATTCCAGACCCTCTCGCCTGGGCGGTCGATGCGCTATCCATTCCGTGGGACGGACTGATTGCGTATGCCTTTCCACCGACGGTTCTCGTCCCCAAAGTCCTAATCAAGCTCTAGAGGTTGCAACGCGATCCTGTTCTTGATCGCCCCGTTCTCTTGGACCAGGTCTTGGACCAACGACCTTCTCTATCTCGCCACGGGTCCGCCCCTTCGTCTCCCCACATCGAGAACTATGCTCAAGCAGCCTCGCCAGCCGCTGTTCCACCCGTGCCCGGAGAGACTCCTTCTTCACGCCTGGAGATTGTCCGGCAAGCCCTCACCGCAAGAGGTTTCTCGGGTGCTGCAGTGGAGGCGATCGCTTCAGCCCGTCGACCCTCGACTCGACGTGTTTACGAGGGCAAGTGGCGAGTGTTCCAGTCATGGTGCTCGGACCAACATCTCTCACCCCTCAAATTAACTACTCCACAACTCGCAAACTTCTTCATCTGGCTCTTTGGAGACCTCGGCCTCGCTCCCATCACGATACGGGGTTACCTGTCCATGATTGCGGACACTTACCGTCATCTAGGCCACCCGGACCCTGGCGCATGTAAAGATCTCGCAGACCTGATGGCACATTTTGGACTGCAGCGTCCGGTTCCCCGCTCTCTGATTCCTCGCTGGGACCTACCCTGGGTCTTGACGTGGCTTAATTCGGACAGATTTGAACCCCTTTCACTGGCTAGCTTCGCGGATGTGACACGGAAGACATGCTTCCTTTTGGCCTTAGCCACAGCGGCCAGGGTAAGCGAACTACACGCTCTGTCAGCGAGTTCTACCTGCCTCCAATTCCGAGCGAATGGTTCTGTACAATTACTCACAGACCAGGCCTTCCTCGCCAAGACCCGGTCTCCTTTGACTGCCCCCCAGGTCATAAATATTCGACCTTTGAAACACGCGACCTTTTCTAAGGAGACGCGCCAGCAGGATCCCGTGCGCGCCTTACGCATTTACATACGCAGATCCAAGCCCGTCCGCCGAGGACGATCACGCCTCTTTCTACCTTTGAACCCCAAAAGAAATGACATAACAGCTCAGACAATATCTTCCTGGCTACGTTGGGTCATTCGGTCCGCCTATCAGGATCTTTCCCCTGACGGGGCGAGGCGGCTCAGGATCCGCGCACACGAGGTTCGGGCCATGGCCACGAGTGTCGCCTTCGATCGCAATTGTGCAGTTCGAGACATCGTGGCAGCAGTGGGCTGGCGGGCAGAGTCAACATTCGCCCGCTTCTACCTCAGGGATCTGTCGGGCCAGCGAGAGAATCTCGCACTGGTGGGGGACATCGCCGCAGCGCAGCACTCCCTCCCGGCGCCGGCAGCGCCGTAGGTATGCACTTAGCTAAAATTGTCGGGAGTTTGGCGAATGGGTGTGGGGCTCTGTCGTCTGCCCTTTCGGATGGTATTTGGGCGCGGCACCCTCCACCTTTTCGCCATTCTTCCAGACAGTAATGTCATCGGTAATGTTTTTGAGGAAACAAATTAATTTTTCTCTAAAATATATTTTTTCGAAAAATACTTACCGATGACATTACTCGAAGGACCCTCCCACCTGCCCCGCTTGCCGCTGGTAAGCTAAGTATCACGACTGATTTGTGATTGGGCCACGTAGTGGACGCCTGATTGGACTGGGACGGGAGGCTACTCTCAGCCCTAATGAGGGTTCCCCGAGTGCCTCCCGGGTGGTGAAGGAACACAACAAGTTCTTAGGCTAAAATTGAGTAAGTAGTAGACACTTCCAGACAGTAATGTCATCGGTAAGTATTTTTCGAAAAAATATATTTTAGAGAAAAATTAATTTTTCTTTAAAAGGTATTTTTTCGAAAAATACTTACCGATGACATGACTCGGACGACCCTCCCACCGGCCCCGCTTGCCGCTGGTAAGCTAAGTATCCTGACTGAGGAATTATGGGTACTCGGTTCCGGATGGGGAGTATCGGGAGACAACTCTTGGCCCCCTCGGGGTTCCCTACTGCAGCCCCAATAGCTAAGGCAGCTAAGTACTCACAAACCAGATAAGTGAGGCTAGCGCTGGTAGAATAGTGCACATACCAAGGGAAATTACTCAGCGCTGGGCATACAAACTGTTAGATCCCATGCCCCCCCGCCTATCGGCAGGGGATCTAACTGTCCAGCGCTGAGTAATTTGTTTCCTCAAAACACATTACCGATGACATGACTGTCAGGAATAGTCTACTTGCTTACCAATTTTAGCCTAATACCTGAAGGGTCCCCCCAGGAGGCTCTTGGGGATCCCTAACAGGGACGAGAGTAGCCTCCCCTGCCCATCCGGCCACGTGCCACGTGGTGCATCCTTTAGCCAGTTGTCTACTTCGCTGTTAGCGTACGCACGCGTTTTCTAGAGCCTACGGACCCGACCTTCACGGAGACTGTACGGTGCGACCGTTCCTCACCGGCTTGCCTTCTCCTTGCCTTCCGTCTTCCTCTTCCTTGTGTGGCCTCCTTCTTCTCTGCCTGGCCGCTTCTGTGCCTCGTGCAGCTTGCTGGCCCTGGAACCTTCTAGACTTCCGTCGCACGCGGTGGTTTGTGCTTCGTCACTCTGCCATTCCGCCATGGAAAGGTAAAGTCTCGGCCGCTTCCTACGTCTCGCCCGGCTGGGCCGAACGTCGGGCTTGGCTCAAGCTACTGTTTGTTTCTCTCCGCATTTCACTGTGAGTTTCGCGTGTTTCTTACTTTCGAAGCTTTAACTGGTGGGGTTAGTTACCCGCCGCCGGTCGCCTTTCAAGTATGGGTATGGGTTGCAGTTGCCAAGTGCGCCTCTCCCCAGTACGGTGACTTCCAGTGACCTAGTGTCCTGTGCTTGGTGCTTCGTCACTCTGCCGTTCCGCTATGGAAAGGTAAAGTCTCGGCCGCTTCCTTCGTCTCGCCCTGCTGGGCCGGACGTTGTGCTTGGCTCACACTACTGTTTGTTTTCTCTCCGCATTCGTGGTAAGTTTCGCTCATTACTTAATTTCTGAGCTTTAAATGGCGGGGTTAGTTGCCCGCTACCGGTCGCCTTTCATGTATGGGTATGTGTTGCAGTTACCAAGTGCGCCCCTCCCCAGTACGGCGACTTCCAGTGGCCTGGTATCCGCCACACAGTGTGTCTACCGGGTGCCGGCTGCTCCTCTGTCTTCGGCTGCGCTGGCTGCGCCGCCTGACCGGAGGTTCTTGGTCTCTACTCGGTGTTTCTACCGGCGAGCGACCTGCGTCTGTCCGCCTTCCTTGGGTCCTACCGCGGCACGGTGGGTTTGTTTAAGCTTCCCTCGGACTTGGGATAACTCACGCTTCGCATGCCTGGTAAGTTGTAGCCTATTAGTAGACGCGTTAAGCCTGCTGACTCCTCCGATGAGTCGCCGAGCCGGCTACGTGCCCCCCCTCCTTGAGCCCCGGGCACCGCGACCTTGTCGCCATTAGTTCACGCGTCGGGCCTTTCGGCCCAGCTTCTAAGCCCGCTGACTCCTCCGGCGAGTCGCCTAGCTGGCTACGTGCCCCCCTCCTTGAGCCCCGGGCACCGCGACTTTGTCGCCTATTACCAAAAAAAAAAAAAAAAAAAAAAAAAAAAAAAAAAAAAAAAAAAAAAAAGCAGACGCTTGGCCTCGCGGCCCCTCCTAAGCCCGCTGACTCCTCCGGCGAGTCGCCAAACCGGCTACGTGCCCCCCTCCTTGAGCCCCGGGCACCACGACCTTTGTAGCTAATTAGTTTACGCTTCGGCCTTCAGCCCCACTTTCTAAGCCCGCTGACTCCTCCGGCGAGTCGCCAAGCCGGCTACATGCCCCCCTCCTTGAGCCCCGGGCACCGCGACCTTTGTCGCCTATTTGTAGACGCGTTGGCCTCGCGGCCCCTCCTAAGCCTGCTGACTCCTCCGGCGAGTCGCCAAGCCGGCTACGTGCCCCCGCCTTGAGCCCTCGGCACCGCGACCTTTGTCGCCAATTAGTTCACGCGTCGACCTTTCGGCCCCAGCCTTAAGTCCGCTGACTCCTCCGGCGAGTCGTCAGGCCGGCTAGGTGCCCCCCTCCTTGAGCCCTGGGCACCGCGACCTTGTCACCATTTAGTACACACGTCGGCCCTTCGGCCTCAGTCTCTGAGCCCGCTGACTCCTACGGCGAGTCGCCAAGCTGCTGTGTGCCCCCCCTCCTTGCGGGCACCGCGACCCTTGTCGCCTGTTGGCACCCTAGTCGGCCTTGTGGCCCTCCTTCCAACCCGCTGACTCCTTCGTCGAGTCGCCCAGCCAGCTACGTGCCCCCTCTTTGAGCCTCGGGCACTGCGTCTGGGTCGTCTTTCATACTCCTCGGGACTTCGGGCCGATCCCCCAGGCGCCTACGGCCATTCCACGTTGTATTCACCGGTTCTCGTCTGTTCACCGAAGTTAAGCAACGTCGCGCTTGGTTAGCACTTGGATGGTGCCCTCCTGGGTACACCCAGTGCAAGAGGGGATCTACGTCTTAGCACATCGTCGCCTGGATAGACGCGGCGTCCGGCGTTCGTCTCCCGCCCGCTCGACTCCCTCCTGTGTTCCTGTCGGCCTTCACCTTGTACTCGGCGCAGTCGTTCTTCTCGGGACAGCCGTCTTCTCCGCTCTCAGCGCCCTTTGCCTCCAGCGTCCCCCCGACCCTCTCCGGTGGATGACTCGGCGTCCTGCTGCCCTGTCCCCTCCTCGTGGCGGTTCTCTACGCGCCTTGGGGCGACAAGGCCCTTCTCTTCGCGCCTTGCCACCGCTCAGAGGATGCTGCTGCCTTGTAGACGCTGCCCCTTAGGGTAAGTGGCGTGACCTCGGGACGCTCTTCTGCCCCCTCCAGCGAGTTCCGCCGCTGACACAGTCTTCTTCTCTGTTCGCCGCTGGCCTGCTGGTGTCGACATCGCCTTCGGCTCCCTGGTTCGCTGGCCACTCGCTACCCTTCGTGCCCGCTGCCTCCGGTGGTTCCGCCGGCGCTCAGGCTTGCGGCGGCTCTTTCCAGCTCAAGCGGATCTTCCGCGTGGCTTCGGACCCTCCGCCCCCCTAGCCTTCCTTCGTGGCGGACTGGCTCCCTTCCCTGGACTTCCCCCCCCTGATGCGACGTCGCAGCTCTACCGTTCTCCTGTGGGTGCCCGCGCCCTTCGGCCCTGCCTGGCAGTCTCTGAAGGAAGCCTTCTAGGCCCTTTGGCCCAGTGCCCCCCTTGTGGACCGAGTTCCCGCCCGTTCGGACCAAGGCCCTCGCCCGTCGCGCGCAGGTCTCCGCTCTTCTTCGAGAAGCTGCGACGGGGCTCGTCGCTAGGCACGACTCCCCCGCCTTCTTCTGCCGTTTCTTGTCTCCCCAGCTTGGAGGCAAGTGGAGGCCGATCATCGTTCTCCCCGCCCGGATCCGGTCCTTCTGCATGGAGACAGCCCGGGCCCTTCGCGTCGTCTTCAGCCCATGGACTTCGCCACCGGCCTGGATCTGTCCGATGCTTCGGCGCGTCCCCATGCCTCCCGCCCCCCGCCTTTACCTTCGCTTGCCGTCGACGGGACCGTTTCCAGTTCGGGCTCTTCCGTGTGGTCTCTTCCTCAGCCCGTGGGTCCTTGCGCGGATCGTGGATGCCGTGGTTGCCAGAGCCCCTTGGTCTTCCTCCTGTTTTCTCGCCTGGTCGTCCTGGTCAACGCCAACAGTCCGACCTCTCGCCCTCTCGCCTCTTGTTCACCTGGGGATGGAGTTTGTGACCGATCACAGCTTGGTGTGTCTTCCCGAGCCTCGGATCCAGAACTCGCCGATCTAGCCCGTTGGTAGCTCAGGAAGCGGTGGTCCCCGCCAGAGTGTGGCGCCAGCTCCTCGGCCTGATGAGTGCGGCGGCGGATCTCCTTCCCCTCGGTCGTCTGTACTCCCGTTCCCTCCAACTGCATCTTCTCCTCCACTGGAGACCGTCCTCCGGTGATCTCTCTACCCTGGTGCCGATCTCTCCTATGCTGCGGCCCCCACGGCTGTGCAGAACCACACTTTTAGTTAGGAGCGGCCGGGGGCCACTGAGTGCAAGATAAGCCATGTGTGGCAACGCCGGGCGTGGGGGCAGTTAGTCGTTAGCGCGCGCCTCTTCAGGCAGAGTGACAGAGCTGTTCATGGTCCTAGAAAGGAGTGCTCTTTCATTGCCCTACGCTATGTGTACGTGCCGACAGCAGCATACTGGCGCTCGGCAGCGGAAACGCTGAAAAGTGTTAGTAACTGAACATTCACAAAATGCTTTTTTTTTTCTTCGCAAGAATATAATTAGAATAGAATTATAACATGAGTGCAGATTTGTAGCTGATAAAATTTTCTTTCTTTTCATACTAAACATGCCCATGCTGCTTACTTCCAGCACACCTGCAAGAGCAGTTACATTTCATATTTGCAATACAACGAACATGCACCGACACAAAAAAGCACTAACTTTCAAGCTCAATCTGTTGTGCATCTAAGTTTTCTGTGGGATGAAAATTTGATGTATCTACGCAGCATTCTAGCCTCTACTGTTATCACTTACTTGAATTCTTGTTTCTTTCCTGCTAGAGCAACACTAGCGTCAGAAAGCACTCCACTGCTGAGAAGCTGGTAAGCTGGTAATCCATTAGGTCCATCAAGACGATCAACACAAACATGCTGATCCCAGCAGTGTTTATGCAGTACACTTGGGTTTACATGACTGTAAATTCATAACCACTAACACAACAGGTCTTAAGCACATCACACTGGTTCCTTTATATTAACACTAACACAAATAACTAGGTCTGAAGCACACCACACTGGGCCTTATAATAAAAAAAAAAATTATCGATACGAACACAAGTAATGGGTCTTAAGCATATCACACTGGTGGTTCCTTTATATGAACAGTTTTTAGAATTTCCCTTACAGGGATGAATACAGTTTTTGTAATTGGAATTGATGATTTTCTTTTCAATTTCATTAGTCTTTGGTAACATTTTACACAAAACGAATTTGAGTAACACAGTCCACTAGTTTCATCTACAGTGATTCCATGTATTTCCTGAAGTTCAGCTACATAGATTTCACACAGTTTTATTGGATTTTGAAGTGTTCGTTTTTACCTTCCTCCACATACTCTACATAGAGAATTTAACCTTTTAAAGTGAAAGGCTTCTGTGTGTGCAAATGTTTCTTGTGTATGTTTTGTTCCCGCCATAACTGTACTGTCTACTCCTTAGGCATTTGGAACAAAGGAACCAGGATAATATGGATGAGCAGACAACAGTTAGTACATGATACTACTAAACAGTATCACATCTATATTGGAGGCTATGAGCAGAGCATAAAGCACAGGGATTACACAATACACAACAGTATTCCAGAACGGAGAATGAATGTTCAAACCAACTCGGTACTGTGAGGCTCAGATAACTTACCAGCCATGTTCAGGCACACACAAACACGGTACCTGTCTTTATCGTCGGATTGCACTCTTAAAAAAAACGTAACTGGAATAATACCACCAACACAGGAACCCGCACACAACAGTTCACAAGTGTGTTAAACGGTTCTATGTAGAAAATCTTTGAAGAGGAGATAGAGAACATTAAACACAGGCATAGCCACCACACATCAGCAGTCCCTTACAGAGATTAGAGAAGGAATAGCTGGTATCAGACTGTGACCTACTTAAAGCCTGCTCGCTGCGGGAGGGGCTGCAGCTAGCATGTTGCTGGCTAAACTAAAGAGTGGAAAATCCAACGTTCTGCACAGCCGTGCCCCATCTGCTTCGCTGGACGCGCATTTCTTGTCTCGGCTCTGGGATCCCCCTGACCTCGCCACTGCCCCGTCTCTCTGCATCGATGCCAGTCTCGACGGTTGGGGCGCTCACCTTCTTCCGAGTTCGCTCGACGGCCGGCTGCTGGACCACGCACCTGGCTTCGCGGCACTTCTACTGGCTGGCACAGAATGCAGTTTGGCAGGCCCTCCGCGCTTTGGAATCCGATCTTCGGGCACAGGACCTCCTTGTCCTCTCCGACACCTCCACAGTTGTGGCTTTCTTACAGAAGCAGGGAGGAACCCGCTCTCCCGACCTCTGCATCCTCCTCTACTGACTCCTTCACTGGTGCGAGGACCGCGGCATTTCCCTCCGAGCCCGTCACATTCCAGGTCACCTGAACGTCCTGGCAGACTACCTCTCGCGGCGGGGTCAGCTTCTTCCCACGGAATGGACCCTGCGCTGGAACTTCTTTCGCCTGATCTGCGCTCGTTGGGAGACCCCCCCTTATCGATCTCTTCGCCACGAGGTGGAACCACCAACTTCCCCTCTTCGTCTCCCCGATTCCCGACCCTCTGGCCTGGGCAGTCGATGCGCTTCGATCCCCTGGGACGGACTGGTCGCTTACGCCTACCCTCCGATGGTCCTGGTCCCCAAGTACTGCTCAAGCTCCGGGGATGCAACGCAGTCCTTCTCCTGGTGGCCCGTTCTCCTGGACCAGATCGTGGACTACCGACCTTCTCAGTCTTGCCACGGACTCGCCCCTCCCTCTTCCCACCCCGCGCACGATGCTCAAGCAGCCCCGCCAGCCGCTCTTCCACCCCTGCACCGAGCGACTTCTCCTACACGCATGCGGTTGTGCGGCAAGCCCTCTCCGCTAGAGGCTTCTCGAGTGCGGCAGTGGACGCTATCGCTTCAGCCCACAGACCTTCCACCAGACGTGTCTTTGAGGGAAAGTGGCGGGTGCTTCGCACCTGGTGCTCTGACCGTCGCCTCTCCCCCGTCGGCCTGACGACTCCTCAGCTTGCGGACTTCTTTCTCTGGCTCTTCCGGGACCAAGGTTTGGCTCCCATCTCGATCCCCGGCTACCTTTCTATGATTGCCGTCACCTACCGTCACCTCGGCCGTTCCGGCCCCGGTGCCTGCAAAGACCTGGCTGACCTTTGGCGCATTTCGGCTTGCAGCGTCCGGCTCCCCGCCCTCTAGTTCCCGCTGGGGCCCCCCCTGGGTCCTCACCTGGCTGTATTCGGACCTTTGGAACCGCTCCACCTGGCCCGCTTCGCGGACGCAGAGGTGCCAACTAATCCGGTTTCGCCGTATTTAATTCCGGTCAAGTTTAAAAAATACTGTTTTCCGCTTGCTTGTATATTAGTACGGAGAAAACAAAAGGGAAAATACGGTCAATATTTTTTTTTATTGCCCGTTATTTTCACATCGCTAAAAATACAGCGTAGGCCTATATTTCCACTGCACGGAGCCTTTCCTTACTTTGTCCTAGATTCGGTGCTAAAAATAGTGCTGACTGTTAGTTTGCGTGTGTGGCGTGCGCTTTACTCGACTAAGAGAAACGAGAGAGAGAGAGAGAGAGAGAGAGCGCAGTAATACCGAGGCCTATTTTATTCCCGTCGCACGCCTCATTTTTCATCGCGAGATTAAAAGATTGCATCTTGGGATTCTTTTCAAACTACATGATGGTGGAAAAGTATGAAGAAACACGTGGGAGACCAAGAAGAAGAACAATTTCAGAGAATCCTGGTGAGAGAGTAAAAAGAAGAAAAGAGAACAAACTTTTATCGCAAGTTACTCAAAGGATTTTCCATGTATTGCGAGGTCCAGCATTTCGGATGTTTATGCTCGTTGCAACACTTGCAACTTCGATTTTAAAATCAGCCATGGAGGATACGACGATATCAAGAGACATTGCAGTTCAAAAGCTCACAAAGCAAAAGCTGCTGCTAGAGAAAGTTCTTCGACTATTACGAACTTTTTCAGTGATGATAAAGCAAAGCCATCGTGTGAAGATATCACTGTTTCACGAGCAGAATTGCGCTTTGCGCATTTTTTAATAAAACACAATCTTCCGCTAAGTGCAGCAGATCATAGCGGCAAACTTTTTCAAGCAATGTTCCCGGACTCGAAGATAGCTGCGAAATATGCATGTGGGAGAACAAAAGTTAGAAATGTTATCCACTGCTTAGCAGAAAGCAGTAAAAGTGACCTTTGTGCTAAAATGCAATCTGGCCCTTTTGTACTGGGAACCGATGGGTCGCAAGAAGGAAGTGAAAAATATTTTCCAATTGTTGTGACTGTAATGGGAGAAAAAGGAGAACCAACAACTCAGATGCTCAATATGCCATCTTGTGATGGGCCTGCTACAGGAGAAAACATTTTCCTACTTGTGGATGAGGAATTGAAAAAAAGAGACATAAAATGGGATAACTGTCTTGCTGTCATGAGTGATAACGCCTATGTGATGACTGGAGTAATTTCTTATGTAAGGAAAAGGAACTCTAATGTTCATCTCAGTGGATATGTCTGCCACTTGCTCCATATTGCTTTTAAAACTGCTGTCAAGAAATCTCAGAAGTTTGATATGGATGACACTTTAAGACAACTTCATTGGTACTTTGACAAGTCAACAAACAGAATCAAGCGGTTTGAAGCCATGCAGGAGAAGTGTGGTACACCCAAACACAAGTTGCTGGAGCATGTCCCTACCAGGTGGCTGTCCTTGGGAGCAGCTCTACAAAGAATCATTGAGCATTGGGAGCCCCTCAAATTGTTCTTCCAACAAGAGTGCTCTGTTAAAAACACTTCAGGTGCCAGCTCTGTCTTACGACAGTTGAAAGAGTTCTTTTGTCGCAGAACACCCAAGCTGTATGAAGAGGAGGTGATGCCAGCTGACTGGAAGGAGGGGTACCTAATCAAGCTTCCCAAGAAAGGCGACCTCAGCAAGTGTTCCAACTACAGAGGAATCACCTTGCTGTCAGTACCAGGAAAGGTCTTCAACAGGATCATCCTAGAGAGAATGAAGAGCTCCGTTGACCCCCAGCTGAGAGACCAGCAAGCAGGATTCAGGAAGAACCGATCATGTACAGACCAGATCGCCACTCTCCGCATCATCGTGGAACAGTCTCTGGACAGGGATGGGAATTGTCCGCGAAAACGCGGGATTCCGCGGGGGAAGGAAATTTGTCCGCGAAATTGAAAAGGCGTCTCCGCGAAAAAATATCGTGGGTAGCAAAACGAGCAAAGCACCGGTTTTCCTCCGCGGGCAGGCTATGACGCGGCAGGCTGCGTTCGCGGCACTCACTGGTCACCGCTCAGTGCGCCGCGCGCTGCGCAGTAACCTAGGCGGGCAGACGCGCTCAGAAAGAAGCCATTCTTGCGGTGTAGTACGTACTTTCATTGTGTTGATCAACATGGCTTGCGGCGGCGTGACTCGTCTTGTGAATCGTGGCGGTAAATTTGACGATTCAAGCAGTCGTAAGAAGTGGAAATTGGACTGGATATCGGCCGAAGTAAAGTTAAACAGTCGTAGGTCCAACGCCAAGGGGTGGTGTGGTGGGTGGGTGAGTGCGGCCAAGCTGTCCGAAAAACCGCTAGTTTCTGGCTGCCCAGTGCTTGCCGATGACGGCATCGTGTTTGTTCAGGACCCTCCTTTTCCCCTCTTAGCACCAGCCAGCAGTCCAGCGGCACTGTCCGTCCCTGAGAGCCAGCTCTGTCTTTTTCTTTTGTTATATTACTCAGCTGGCAAACCGCAGGTAGAGGTAGTGCGTTGAGATATCTGAACTAATATTTTTTTTAATGAAAAATTCAGGCTAAATTTTGAAACATTGAACAATATTTCGAGAGATCGTGGAATTTAATATGTACACTACATACCTATCAGAACTCCAAATTTATCTGCCCACACACTGGGTTTCATATAGTATGTGAAACTACATCTTTTAGTTTTAGTCCACACTTTAACCAGTACTGAATAACATCCTAACTTTAAGATACAAACGAGGCTGGTAGGGTAATAAAAGCTAGGTATGCATCCACAATCTCGGGGGGGGGGGGGGGGGGGGGTCATCTGTGTCAATTGCAGTTGTACTGATCTGGACACTGTTTCCAGGCAAAATGAACCCTAGAGGGGACAGAAAAGTGAAGTGTTGTATGGGTGACAGTCAACTGCACAAGATAAACATTGGGCTGTTGGCACCAGTTTGATGAGTTTTGTGACTTCACCCTGCGGTCAGGGGGTATCGGATTTCCCTGAAATTTCAGGGACTCGGGTGGCGTTGGAGCGGCTAAGACTGTAGTGGGTGAGAAAGTTCAGACTTTGAAAAAACGCGCGGGCACAAGCATTCGCAAAGTTGACGTTAGTCAGTGGATGGTGCCGAAGTTTTCAGAGTTTTTTGCCATGGCCAATTCCCATCCCTGCTGGAGTGGAGCTCCCCGCTGTACGTCAACTTTGTGGATTATGAGAAAGCATTTGACAGCGTGGACCGAGAGACTCTGTGGAAACTCCTACGACACTACGGTGTACCCACAAAGCTCGTCCGCCTGATCAAGAGCAGCTATGATGGCATGACATGTCGCGTGATCCACGAAGGGCAGTTTACCAGAGAGCTCCAGGTCAGAACTGGTGTCAGGCAGGGGTGTCTGCTGTCTCCGTTCCTCTTCCTACTGGCCATAGACTGGGTCATGAAGATGACCACAGAGCACAGACGAAGTGGAATACAGTGGACACTGTGGACACAGCTTGACGACCTCGATTTTGCAGACGACTTGGCATTACTGTCCCACACTCATCAACAAATGCAGGACAAGACCACGAGGCTTGCTGACATCTCGTCCCAAGTGGGCCTCACCATTCACAAACAGAAAACAAAGACAATGAGGCTGAACGCAACCAGGGAAGAACCAGTCTTGCTTGCTGGCACCCCGTTGGAGGAGGTGGAGTCCTTCACCTATCTCGGGAGCATCATAGACAAAAAAGGCGGCACTGATGCAGATGTCAGAGCACGAATCGGTAAAGCCAGAGAAGCCTTTCTCCAGTTGAAAAAAGTGTGGAGTTCCAGAGAGCTGTCACAACACACCAAAGTCCGGATTTTCAACTCCAATGTAAAAGCAGTTCTCCTATATGGAGCAGAGACATGGAGATTGACAAAAACCACAGTCAACAGAGTACAGACCTTCATGAACAGTTGCCTTAGAAGAATTTTGAAAATCCACTGGCCAGAGAAGATCAGCAACGTGAGACTCTGGGAGAGAACAGAGCAGATAACAGCAGAGAATGAAATTGGGCGAAGAAGATGGGGATGGATCGGTCACAGTCTGAGAAAGCCAGCTTCCAGTATCACTAGGCAGGCATTGTCATGGAACCCCCAGGGAAAGAGGAAAAGAGGTAGGCCGAGAAACTCCTGGCGTCGAGACCTCCAAGCAGACATCAAGAGACTGGGAACCACCTGGAGTAGAATCGAAGGAGAAGCACAGGACAGGAGTTGCTGGAGGTCTCTCGTCGACGGCCTATACCCGGGTAGGGGTGACAGGCGTAAGTAAGTAAGTAAGTACCCAAGCTGTATGTCCTATTCTTTGCCTATGTGGTGGACTTCTTTGATGAAACCAACAGTCGACTGCAGTCAGAAAACAGCAGGATTCACTTTGTGAAGCGGGACATTGAAAGGCTTTTTAAAAGACTGGAGACCTGTTTTCTCAAGCCCTCTGCCATGCATGGCCATTCTATGGAGATCCACTTTGAGCAAAAGTACAACATCAAAGACAGTACATCCATTTGCATTGGTTCTCAAGCTCGTGATCATCTATCTGCTGGAGTGAACGACAAAGAGAAAGAGGAGTTCTTCAAAAATGTTGAACTGTTTTACTTGTCAGCCTGCCAGTACATTGTGGACAACATGAGCACTGTTTCCAAAGGCAAGCCCAGTGACAAGAGTAAGACTGGTCCCATGCTGGAACTTCTGGAGCAAAAAGTGAAGTTGTGGACTTGTGCTCAAGTTGCTGACATCTCTCTACAGGAAAATGCAAAGTGGGATTCTGTCATGTACTTTGTCAAACGCTTTCCCTGTCTCCTTCCAGTTGACTGTAGCATTGATGACTTGGAAATGGAGTTCAATGACTATCTCACATGCAAGCCCCTTCCTGCTGCAGTCAAGGAAAAGAGCAAGGCAGAAGACCAGTGGGTTGAGATAGCAGCCATTACTGACCATACTGGTTCACCAAGGTTAAAATTTCTGGCAAAGGTGATGCTTGGAATTATGCTAATTCCAGTGTCAAATGCTGCTTGCGAAAGGGTGTTCTCATCTGTGAGAAAAATAAAGACAGACTTTCGTGGAACCATGTCGACCAAGACATTGGATGCTGTAGTTACTATCAAATCAAGCATGCAGTCTGAATGTTACAATGTTGATCTCCTGTTGGATGTTGTCAAGGCATGCAAATCAGCAACATCAAAAGCTCTCAAACAATAATGTAAGTTAGCTTTTTTATTTTCAAAGTACTTATGATAATTATTCCGTAGTTCTATGATTAATGCATCATTATTAATGAATAGTGTAATTTTTTTTTTATTGTAGATACCATGACTGAAACCGTGTCATGCAAAAATACTGACAGTTTTTGAAAAATACTGACAAAATGCTCATTTAATACTGACACGTAAAATCAGGGGTTGGCACCTCTGCGGACGTGACTCGGATGACCTGCTTCTTGGTGGCCTCGCCGCGGCGCCCCGTTTCAGCGAGCTCCACGCACTCTTGTCCCGACTTCCTGCCTGCAGTTCCGGGTGGAGGGCTCCGTTCTACTACTCACGGATCCTTCCTTTCTCGCTAAGACTAGATCTCCCTGGACGGCGCCTCAGGGCATCCCGTTTCGGCCGCTTGATGGGCCCGACCTTCCGCGGGAGACTCGGCAGCAAGTTCCGGTGCGCGCGCCTCGTATCTACCTGTGTCGCTCCACGTCCGTGCAGAGGGGACAGACTCGTCTCTTTGCCGCTGCTCACCAGCAGAACCGAAATCTCGGCCCAAACGATCTCCTCCTGGCTCCGCTGGGTCTTACGGTCCGCCTATCGCGACCTCTTCCCACTGGGAGCTCAGACACTCAGGATCCGCGCCCTTGAAGCTCGCGCTGTGGCCGCTTGTCTCGCCTTTAACTGCAATGGTGCTGTTAAGGACATGGTGGCTGCCCTGGGGTGGCGGGTCGAATCTTCCTTCGCCCGCTTCTACCTTCGGGACCTGACATTCCAGCGCGGCAACCTCACTTGGGTGGGCGACATCTCTGCGGCACTACACTCCCTCCAGGCGCCCTCGGCGCCTTAGGTTTGCACTTCGCTAAAATTGTTGGGAGTGTGTGATTAGGAGTGATGGGCCGGTTCATCCCGAACGAGGTTTCTGAAGGGATTGTGCGGCACCCTCCTCCTTCTCGACATTCTTCCTGACAGTCATGTCATCGGTAATGTGTTTTGAGGAAACAAATTAATTTTTCTCTAAAATGTATTTTTTCGAAAAATACTTACCGATGACATGACTCTGAGGTCCCTCCCTGCTCCCCGCTTGCCGCTGGTAGCTCCGTAGACAACTGGCTAAAGGATGCACCACGTAGCACGTGGCCGGATGGGCAGGGGAGGCTACTCTCGTCCCTGTTAGGGATCCCCGAGAGCCTCCTGGGGGGACCTTTCGGGTCTTAGGCTAAAATTGGTAAGCAAGTAGACTATTCCTGACAGTCATGTCATCGGTAAGTATTTTTCGAAAAATTACATTTTAGAGAAAAATTAATTCCCCTTGATATGTGCAATAAGGCAGCTAAGGATTGGAGTGCAAGGAAGTAAAGAAAACAGCCCGGCCTTTGGTTCAAATTACAGTCTCAACCCTGGTAGCTGGCCTTGCAGTCCTGGGGTAGGATGTTCTGTAGCATGTCTACTGAAAGGTCCTGGTAGATCGAATGTGGCACATTTGCAGCTCAGGTGTCAACAGATGCTACCATGTTTTGTGTGTGTTTTGTTCTTTGTTTCTTCAAAAACATTACCGATGACATGACGTAGTGGAGGTGTCTACTACTTACTCAATTTTAGCCTAAGAACCCGTTGTGTTGAGACACAACCCAGGAGGCACTCGGGTAACCCCGAAGGGGGCCGAGAGTTGTCTCCCGTTAACTGCCCATCCGGTCCGATACACGGTGTGACTAATCAGTCAGTCTACTTAGGCTCACGCTGTTCAGACATGCTGCTCTAGCTTACGGACTTTTGGATTTCGACCGGTTCACCGGTCTTCCGGACTTGGCTTCTTCTCTGGGATTCAACTTCGTCGGCCCTGCCTATGCCACTGCGTGGCTCTGTTGGCTGCTGCCCTCTTCGGCCGCTTGTGTGCCTGGGCTACGCGGTGAGCGTCGCCGGGGCTTTGCCCGGTCCTTCCATGGGTGTTTGGACATTTCTCCCCCAGTTCCCGCTCCGGCGGAAAGGTAAAGTAGCTGGGTTGGCCCTCGGCCGGTTCCCGGGCTGGGCACTGGTTTGAGCGGGCACAAAGGCAGTCTTCATTTTCGCTGTTGCTTACGCGCCAAAATTCTCAACTCTTAGCTTGGCCGGCCTCGCGCCCGCCCCCACTCTCCTTCGGTTGTTTGGTGTGGCATGTTTCAGGGGCCAAATCTTCCTCGTTCCGAGGATATCAGCGTTTAAAAAAAAAAGAAAAAAGCCGCTGTTTAAAAAAAGGCAATTCCGCGTGATGAAAGGAAAAATAAAACGTAAAAAATCTGAAACGAGCGTGGTTCTTAAACGGCGCACGTCCACAAGTCAGATTCGTTTTTCCCAAGATGGCGTCTTGCCATGCAGGACACATTGTTGCTCCGGCTAAACCTTTAATGAAACGGGAGTGAGAAAGAAATGGAGTGGGGAGTGGTGTGAAAAATCGGTGAAAGTTAAGTCGAACCCTGATTATTGGCGCTTACCTACTCATTTGTACCTTGTGTGATTTGGGGAATTTGTTATGCTCCAGCCCATGCCTTGACGCCATTACGTTGGTGGATGTGGCGAGAGCAGACGCTTATTTCGTTACTGAGTCGGTCATGTAATGCTTGTTTTTTGTTAGGCATTATGCAGCCCTGTTTACCATGCACATTGGGCGTGTTTAGGTACACAATTTTGCTTGGGGTACACATACTGGTGCACGTTTATACACAAAAATACACCTTTTGGTGACACTGGTAACTCACTGGCTTGTGAATAAATACACATGTGAGGTCCAAAGTACACACTAATCAGTTGAAAGAACACTGACTGCACCCAGGGGGTAAACAGGTCTGATTATGCGTCGTGTACTCCCCTTATCTTGGCGGGGCCCCACGTGCCCGTCCCCTGTCGCCATTACGTGGTAATGTTACGGTGCCAGACGCTTGTTTTGTGCCTTTTCTTGGCATCACATGTTTGAGTTGTTGTGCATCATGAGGCATATGCTCACCTAGGTTGGCGGGGCCTCGTGTGCCCACGCCCTGTTGCCTTTTTTTTTTATAAGGTTACTGTGCCTGCCGCTTGCTTCATGCCTATGCTTGTCATGACATGCTTGAGTTTTGTTGTACATGATGTATCGTATGCTCACCTTAGCGTGGCGGGCTATTGCCTTCCAGACCTAGGGTGACTGCCACGGGTGTATATGCAGGGACGTACCCAGCGCAGGACGGAATACGCTGGGAAGACAGGTACAACACATTGTTGATGTTTGGGGAGTTACCTTGGCAGGATGGGCAAACAGCGAGGTGAGCTGCGACTCCTCTTCTTCGCAGATGGTAGGTCGAAAAGGTAGGGTGCTTACCTTAGCTTACCTGGGACCCGCATGCGTGCGCTCTCTAGCTTGCGGGGATGGATTGCAGGCCCAGGCGCTTGCTGACAGATTTGTTCCTCGCTGTTTGTGCCTTTGTGTTGCGAAGGCTAGCCTTCCCAGGGCGGGGTCTCTCAGGCCCACGCCCGCGTGCCTTCGGTTGTGTTGTGTGTTGCAGTGACCTGTTGCTGTCCCGTTCCCAAGGCAGAGGGTTCCAGTGGCCGTCACTTACCAGAGGTCTGTCTCGGCACCGGATGCGCCCCCGACCACGCTTGCGATACCTACTCCTCCTGACCTGAGCTGCGCTGTTAGCAGTTATGGAGTGTACAGACGCGAGCGACCGGCACCTGTGTGTGATCTGAATCCAGTTGAGGCGCTATTCCTGGACCTTGCGTACAACCGCACGAGACCGGCCAACACACGAGACCGTGACGACCTTGCAGAGGACGCCACTCCGGACGCAGGATCCTAGTGCGCAGAGCGGTTTGATCGAAGCAGCCGCTTCCAGGAGGGAGCGCGCCTGGACAGAGCCTTCTGACAGGCAGAGAACCCATCTCGATACAGAGCCCGGTTCGGAGAGACGCGCCTCGCGCCGTCCCATGTCCACTTTCAATCCCCACTCATCTCCATGGAAGCCCGCTGGCTCCTACGCGGAGTCACCTCGCCGGCAGAGAACCCACCTCGATACAGAGCCCGGTTTGGAGAGACCTTACGCACGCGTCCGAGTCCTTCGCGCATTACGGAACCCCCACACCGCTCAAGGTTGGCTTGGAAGCCGCCCTGGCGGCCGACGACTTAGTGCAGGGTCTCGCGCTCGGAGCAGGAATGCTGTCACCGCGCTCGCTTCCTGGAGGGAACCATAGCTTCAGATGATAAGAGTAACTCGAGCTCAGGTTGTGCAGTTGTCCCTGTAGACTCGGAAGTTGTTTGCTCTATTTTTGATCAGTCAGCTGGTCACTTGCATTTAGAAGTTGGTTCTGTCAATTCTACGGCTTGCTCAGTTCTGCGAGACACAGGTGCTACCATTTGTGGTGTTCGAAAACGTTTGGTTTCTGATGACCAGTATGTACCAGGTACTGTCCGTTGTAAAACTTTTGGTGCAGAAGTCAACATTTACCAGCAGGCTAAAGTTGTTGTTTCTTGTCCGTATTTTGCTGGAGAGTTGGTTTGTTGTGTTCTTGAGGATCCAGTTGCTGACTTGATTGTGGGTAATATTCCAGGTTCGATTGTCCAGCAGGCCCAAGATAACCCAGTTGCTGCTGCTGCTGATGTCCCTGTTGCTGCTGTCACTACTCGGGCTCAGGCTAGGAAACAAGGTCTCCCGCACGGCACAAACCTCTTGTCACTGTGTGCGATGATTTGAAGGTCACTCGTGCTGAACTCATTCAGTTGCAGAAAGGTGATGCTACTCTGCAAGATTGTTTCAATTTAGCTGCCTCAGGTGAAGTAAAGGTTGTTGGTTCTGCTACTTATTCTTTCTATTTTCAAGATGATATTTTGTACAGGAGGTATCAGAAAGCCAAGGATATTTTGCATCAGGTTGTTGTTCCCGAGAAACTTCGTGCTTCAGTCATGACTGCTGCGCATGATCAACTTTTGGCTGGTCATTGTGGGGTTCGTAGAACTCTGACTCGGAATTTGGCCCAATTCTTTTGGCCTGGTGTTTCTGCTGATGTGCGTACTTATGTTCACACTTGTGACATTTGCCAGACGTCAGTTTCAAAAGGCGAAGTTTCCCCTGTTCCTTTGGCGACTATGCCTCTTATCTCGACTCCGTTCGAGAGGGTCGCTATTGATCTCGTTGGGCCTTTTCTCCTTTTTTCCTTCCAGATGTCGAGGTTGTGGAACCTCAGTGTGATGTTCCTCATGTGGACGTTTCAGATTGGCATACTGTCCCATCAGTGGCTATTGGTGTTGTCCAAGGTGCTGATGATGTTGGTGGTCTTCCCACTATTCCTCTCATGTTTAGCTATTGTTTGGGCCATTTCGAAATTTTCCAAATTTCTTTGGGAGGTTGATTTCATTCTCCAGACTGACCACAGACCGCTGACGTACTTGCATACAAGTCGCTTTAAGAATTCTCGCATCATGCGTTGGTCCTTGTCCTTACAAGAGTTTAGATTCATCCTCGAACCACTTCCAGGTACACAGAATGTGTTCGCGGATCTGTTGTCACGCGCTGATCGTGATCAGTCGGTTCCATAGATCAAGGTTTCGTGGTCGTTACTGTATTTGACATTATCCTCAGGACTCGTAAAAAAGATCCTCGGTCGGTTCTTTTTTTCGTTGAGAGGGGGGTAGTGTAACGAACGCCTTTAGTGCAGGGTTTCGGTCGGACGATGGTGTGACGTCATTAGCAGTTGGACCGAATGTACACATGCGAATAATGTACAGATAATCAATGTTCACGTGCGGTAGTGTAGAGGTGAGCGATGTTCACGTGTCACGTGTGGGTGATAATGTGGTATCGAACTATTGCCAGTTAGAGATGCTACACCAGTCGAGCCGAGCAGTCGTTTTCGCTAGGGCTCTGAGGAAGAATTCTGGCTAGAGAATTCGATAGCTGTATATTGAATACAGGTATTTATTCTTTTATTACCGGTATTTATAATGACCTGTAACGCTATTCAGATGAAAAAGGAAAGTATTGTTTTATGAATTGTTATTGGAGTGCAGAAGAGCCATGTTGAAGGAAATGCGATGGCTCGTGTCAATACTTGTTTAGTCATGTAATTATGTGATGTAGTTTATAACTAGGATGTCATGTTGTATTCATTCATATGTGAAGATGTGGGACTGAAATAGGAATAGAATTCAGTATATATTTAGGTATCATCTAATGATGAAATGTGCAGTAATATGTTACGAATTGAAGGTGAGCTGTGATTGTAATATTTGGCTCATAATTCATTGTGTGTAGGTACGTAAAATGTGTGTACAGTGTTAAAGTGGCTATAGGGATTGTGTGCACTGTGTTAAAGTGGCTATAGGAATTGTGTGCACTGTGTTAAAAGTGGCTATAGGAATTGTGTGCACTGTGTTAAAGTGGCTATAGGAATTGTCATAAGAATTATGACAATAGTGATTGTAATATGGTGGCATAAAGAAGACATTTTTCAGAGGAAATGATCTAGAGCACTCTGACGTATAATAATGTGTGGAAGACACATTCAGACTTTTGGGTATAAGAGCGAACATTTATGAGTGTATAAATGTTGTGTACAGCGGGGCCGGTACGGAGCGGACACCCCTGGTGTAGGGCCGATGAAGCTGTCCTGAAGGCATCACGTACGTGACCAGGTGCGGACATCAAGCCTTCATCTCTCCTTCGTCCTACCATCACTGGTGCTACGAGCAGCAACGGTAGCGAAGTAAGCCACAGATTCGTGCTACAGGACCACATGCAGTGTTCCGTCAGTGTAGCTATTGTCGCCTAGCGCCGTTAATTTCACGCCTAGGAATGTTCTAAATCTGTGAGTAGTCATTGAATAGTAATATTCAGTTCGGGAATCTCCGTCAAGTCGTCAATGTGATATTGACTGTGTCGACACTAGTATAAAGAGGAGTCGAGTGACGTCTCTGGAAACTCCTACGACACTTCGGTGTACCCATAAAGCTCGTCCGCCTGATCAAGAGCAGCTACGATGGTATGACATGTCGCGTGATCCACGAAGGGCAGTTCACCAGGGAGCTCCAGGTCAGAACTGGTGTCAGGCAGGGGTGTCTGCTGTCTCCGTTCCTCTTCCTACTGGCCATAGACTGGGTCATGAAGATGACCACAGAGCACAGACGAAGTGGAATACAGTGGACACTGTGGACACAGCTTGACGACCTCGATTTTGCAGACGACTTGGCATTACTGTCCCACACTCATCAACAAATGCAGGACAAGACCACGAGGCTTGCTGACATCTCGTCCCAAGTGGGCCTCACCATTCACAAACAGAAAACAAAGACAATGAGGCTGAACGCAACCAGGGAGGAACCAGTCTTGCTTGCTAGCACCCCGTTGGAGGAGGTGGAGTCCTTCACCTATCTCGGGAGCATCATAGACAAAAAAGGCGGCACTGATGCAGATGTCAGAGCACGAATCGGTAAAGCCAGAGCAGCCTTTCTCCAGCTGAAAAAAGTGTGGAGTTCCAGAGAGCTGTCACAACACACCAAAGTCCGGATCTTCAACTCCAATGTAAAAGCAGTTCTCCTATATGGAGCAGAGACTTGGAGATTGACAAAAACCACAGTCAACAGAGTACAGACCTTCATGAACAGTTGCCTTAGAAGAATTTTGAAAATCCACTGGCCAGAGAAGATCAGCAACGTCAGACTCTGGGAGAGAACAGAGCAGATAACAGCAGAGAATGAAATTGGGCGAAGAAGATGGGGATGGATCGGTCACAGTCTGAGAAAGCCAGCTTCCAGTATCACTAGGCAGGCATTGTCATGGAACCCCCAGGGAAAGAGGAAAAGAGGTAGGCCGAGAAACTCCTGGCGTCGAGACCTCCAAGCAGACATCAAGAGACTGGGAACCACCTGGAGTAGAATCGAAGGAGAAGCACAGGACAGGAGTTGCTGGAGGTCTCTTGTCGACGGCCTATACCCGGGTAGGGGTGACGGGCATAAGTAAGTAAAGAGTGACGTCTCTCGAGAGAGACAACGACCTCTACGGTAGCGAGTGAATGTGTGAGCGCTGAAGTTGTGAATAACCTATATGCCACTTGTTAGTTATTTGTGCAGATTGGTTTATATGATGTGAATTGTTATTTGTGTGGATTGGTTTATATGATGTGAATTGTGTGGTTTAATGTATGTTATGAGTGTATGAGCAATAGTTAAACAGAGGGCAAAGAGAAATAACTGTGTGGCCTTTGTCCTTGTTTGTAAGCGCGTGTGTGGTGGATGAAAGAGTCTAGTAAACAGAGATAGAACACACACCTTTATACAGATTGGCAGAAAGCCCACGCACACACTCATTCCATAAACGTTTATATATGTAACAATTTAGTTCAGTAGTACACTAAAAACACCGTCGTTACATTTGTAACGGCGGTGTTTTTAGTGTACTACTAAATTAAATTGTTACATATATACACATTTATGGAATGAGTGTGTGCGTGGGCTTTCTGCCAATCTGTATAAAGGTGGGTGTTCTATCTCTGTTTACTAGACTCTTTCATCCACCACACACGCGCTTACAAACGAAGGACAAAGGCCACACAATTATATCTCTTTGCCCTCTGTTTAACTATTAACATGCACTCATAACATACATTAAACCACACAATTCACATCATATAAACCAATCTACACAGATAACAATTCACATCATATAAACCAATCTACACAGATAACAATTCACATCATATAAACCAATCTGCACAAATAACTAACAAGTGGCATATAGGTTATTCACAACTTCAGCGCTCACACATTCACTCGCTACCGTAGAGGTCGTTGTCTCTCTCGAGAGACGTCACTCGACTCCTCTTTATACTAGTGTCGACACAGTCAATATCACATTGACGACTTGACGGAGATTCCCGAACTGAATATTACTATTCAATGATTACTCACAGATTTAGAACATTCCTAGGCGTGAAATTAACGGCGCTAGGCGACAATAGCTACACTGACGGAACACTGCATGTGGTCCTGTAGCACGAATCTGTGGCTTACTTCACTACCGTTGCTGCTCGTAGCACCAGTGATGGTAGGACGAAGGAGAGATGAAGGCTTGATGTCCGCATCTGGTCACGTACGTGATGCCTTCAGGACAGCTTCATCGGCCCTACACCAGGGGTTTCCGCTCCGTACCGGCCCCGCTGTACACAACATTTATACACTCATAAATGTTCGCTCTCATACCCAAAAGTCTGAATGTGTCTTCGACACATTATTATTCTTCAGAGCGCTCTAGATCATTTCCTTCTGAAAAATGTCTTCTTTATGCCACCATACTACAATCACTATTGTCATAATTCTTATGACAATTCCTATAGCCACTTAACACTTTACACACATTTTACGTACCTACACCCAATGGATTATGAGCCAAATATTACAATCACAGCTCACCTCCAATTCATAACATATTACTGCACATTTCATCATTAGGTATACCTAAATATATACTGAATTCTATTCCTAATTCAGTCCCACATCTTCGCATATGAATGAATACAACATGACATCCTAGTTATAAACTATATCACATAATTACATGACTAAACAAGTATTGACACGAGCCATCGCATTTCCTTCAAACATGGCTCTTCTGCACTCTAATAACAATTCATAAAACAATACTTTCTTTTTCCATCTGAATAGCGTTACAGGTCATTATAAATACCGGTAATAAAAGAATAAATACCTGTATTCAATATACAGCTATCGAATTCTCTAGCCAGAATTCTTCCTCGGAGCCCTAGCGAAAACGACCGCTCGGCTCGACTGGTATAGCATCTCTAACCGGCAATTATTCCCGATACCACACTGTCACACGTGAACATCGCTCACTGCTACATTACCGCACGTGAACAATGCTTATCTCTGCATTATTCGCATGTGTACATTCGGTCCAACTGCTAATGACGTCACACCATCATCCGACCGAAACCCTGCACTAAAGGCGTTCGTTACACCCCACCAGGACAACGCTGCTCGTTGGAGACACACTGAGCCGGCTGCAAATGGTTGCAGGGTCCTGTTGGTGACCGGCCAGCAAGGCGGAGGTTCCAGCCTCCGTCCCTTACTGCTCGAGTCCTCGATGACCTTGTGGAGAGATCACCACGCCGGACTAGTACGCGGAGTGGGATGATCGACGCGGTCGTTCCCAGGAGGTAACGCACCTGGACAAAGCCTGTTGTCAGGCAGAGAACCCACCTCGATACAGAGCCTGGTTTGGAGAGACGTACTTCGTGCCGTCCCTGGTCCACCGATCCCCGCTCGTCTCCATGGAAGCCCGCTGGCTCCTACGTGGAGTCACCTTGCCGGCAGCGAGCCCACCTCGATACAGAGCCTGGTTCGCAGAGACATTCACGCACGCGTACTCTGTCTCGGCACGACTTGGGATCCACCTTTCGCTCAAGATTGGATCGCCGCTCTCGCTCTCCTACACGCGAGCACAAGAGGGACCATACTTCACATCGCTCCAGGGTTCCTGTACCTGTGCGCTCTACAGCCTCGTCCGTCTCCACTCCCCGCCAGGAATCTCGTTCCTCCCGTCCCTCCTGCCCTCAGCCTACCCGGCACCGGCCTCCACGTGGCGTAGGTGGGTAGTCCGCTCAGTCCCTGACTGAGTGGGCTAGCGGACGGGTGCCATCTTTGTCCAGGATTAGGACTTGATGTCAGCAGATATGTTGTTCAGCCTTTTCACTGGTCCGGTTTTTAAGGAGCTGTGCTAACCTAGGTCGTACCATGTTGGATTGGTCCTTAAAAATACTCGTGACTTTTTGGTCCTTTGGATCCCAAGTGTTTGCCGTGCTTGGAGACCCGTGTCGGGGGAGAAGAGGATCCTGGTGGCTGAGGTTCCCTTTGGGCTGCGGCTCACTGGTGCCAACACTCCACTTCGGCCTTGACTTCTACCTAAACGGGAGGCTAGTCGTACCGGCCTAGTCAATCGGCTCTTGTCACGTTGAGCCCTATCCCACTGTTGACGTGCGGGTTGCTATACGGAGCACCATGCTATAGCTTCTGCTGCTGATTAGGTGCTTTACGCCAGTATTCCCCTGCATTCAACGGTGTGATAGAAGGCGGTGGCTCAAACGGTTCAATCGGGCTTACCCCCTTGAGTATATCTTTCGGGCAGTCTCCATTGTGCGTCGGCTGGAGACCCGCCGACAGTTGCACTTTCCCTTGTTGGGCTCGGTGGCGGGCGGGGACCCCCGGGGGATGAATATCTCTACTAATATAATATGGATACAACCAAAAAACCAAAACTAGCACAGAAACGGCGCATAGACACCGACATTGCACATGACAGTGATTCAGACTGTGAGGAAGCGACGCCTCAGGCGTCGGCCGTATGGCCTCGCTTCCTCATTGTCCATAGCAAGGTGAAGGAGAAACCAGTTACCAAGCTGCATCCTTTTCTGGTGGGGGAGACCCTCAGGAGCCGTGTTGGCAGGCCTGACGCCCAGCGCCTCAGGTCTGGTGACTTGCTGGTGGAGTGCCGTACTCGGGCACACTCCAGTGGGCTACTGGGGCTCTCTTCCATCGGAGACACTCCTGTGGAAGTCACACCCCACAAAACTATGAATTCGTCAAGAGGCGTAATCAAAGATCAAGCTTTGGCAGAACTGTCAGAAGATGAACTTGTAAGGAACCTTAAGTCTCAGGGGGTGACTTGCGTCAGGCGCTTCGCTTCCAAGCGAGGTGGTGGGGAGATCCGTCTCCCTACCATCATCCTGACGTTTGGCACCCCCACCCCTCCTACTACCATCTGGGGAGGTTACTACTCCCTGAGAGTGAAAACGTACGTCCCTCTTCCCCTCCGGTGCTTTAAGTGCCAAAAGTATGGCCATGGGCAGAAGACATGCCGTCAGGCAGAGGCTTCATGCGCCCGTTGCACTAGGCCCGGACACTGCTGAGTCCTGCACAGCCACCCCCCTGTGTGTGAATTGCCAGGGGGCGCATATGGCTTCGGATAAGAAATGCCCTCGCTGGATATCCGAGTGCAAGATTCAGCAGGTGCGTGTGGAGAAGGGGCTGTCCTTTCTGGATGCCAAAAAACTGGTTGAAGGCCCTGGTGCAGCTGCGGCTGCCCCAACCTCTAACACCTCAGTGTATACTTTTAGTGCAGCGGTGGCAGGCAAGCGCCCCACCAAAGACTTTTCATGTCAGACCCCAACTTCTTGGTTGGGGGCGGAGCCTCGGCTCATCTCGCCCCTGGAGAGTAACCCTCCTCCGGTGGTGACAAGGAGCCAGGGAACGCAGAAGGCGGACACTGCCGGTCCGGTTGTGCCGCCTTCTGTTGCCCCTAAGCCTCAGCCCCCACCCAAACCTGTTAGTCAGTCAACTCCAAAGGCTTCTGGCTCTGGTCAGCCTTCTAAGGCCGCTAACTCTAGCGGCAGGAACGCTGCCCAGGACCAGAAGTCTAAGAAATCTATGGGACCGCTGTGCGCACGGGCCCAGAAGGGGAACACAGATGTGCCCCTTCAAAACAAATATGCTGCACTGGAGGAGCGGATGGAGGGAGTGGAAGTTGTTGTTGCTGATGCTGCGGCAGCTCCACCCCCTTCCTCTCCGAAGAACCAGAGGAGGCCCGGGAGCCGGCCCCCCTCTGTTTCTTCAACTCCTTCCAAGGTAAAGGAAAAAGGGGGGAAAAACTCCTTACCCCCAGATCAGACTTAATCATGGACTCTTTGCTTCAGTGGAATTGTCGTGGTTTTCGAGCTAACTTTGAGGAATTACGTCTTTTAGTCAAGTTCTATAACCCCTCAGTCATATCTCTTCAGGAGACTTACCTGAAGACTTCTGACCCTGTGTCTTTTAATGGTTTTAATGTTATACATAAAGGCTCTGATTCGGAGAGGCGCTCGGGTGGAGCGGCTCTTCTCATTAGTAGCCAAATTTTATGTAGCCGCGTTAGCATCGACACCTGTCTTCAGGCTGTCGCTGCTCGGGTTACCTTAAAAAAGACCATAACTATATGCAGTATTTACCTGCCACCATCACTGCAGGTCTGTAGCAATGATATTTTTCACTTAGTAGATCAACTGCCCCCTCCCTTTATTCTCATGGGGGATTTTAACGGTCATGCTCACCTTTGGGGTAGTGACCACTATGATGGCAGAGGTCAGATGTTAGAAGATGTTTTTTCTCAACTTAACCTATGTGTCTTTAACGATGGCTCACCTACATACTCTAACTCAGGTTCCGGATCTAGTTCTGTTCTAGACCTCACTGTGTGTGATCCTTCTCTCATGCTGGACTTTGACTGGAAGGTTCACGACGACCTGTGTGGAAGTGACCACTTCCCAGTAGTCCTGTCATCGGTCAGCTGTGAGGAGGATTCGCTGGTGGGGCGCTGGAATCTCAAGAAAGCTAACTGGTCTCTGTTTGCCTCTCTCTGTCAGTCTCGTCTTACAGAGGAGGTGGTCATGTCAGCTGAAGAACCTGTTTCTTGTTTTACTTCTATTTTGTTGGAGGTTGCAGGTGAAACCATCCCTAGAACTTCCACATCACTCCCTCGGAAGCCGAGAGTACCATGGTTCAATGAAGAGTGCCGCAAGGCCCAAACAATGCGCAAATCTGCTCAGCGACGTGCATTTCGTAATCCGTCGCAAGCAAATATTTTAACCTTTAAAAGACAGCGGGCGAAAGCCCGTTATATTTTTAAACGTGAACGCCGTGCTTCCTGGAGACACTTCGTCTCATCTTTATCTTCTAGGACTCCGTCCCAAAAAGTCTGGAAGGCTGTTCGAAGAATTAGGGGCAGGGGTGGCTCGGCTTCTGTCGGCCATCTTAGAGATGGTGCCAGTTTGGTCACAGATAAAAAGGCTGTGGCCAATTTGCTTGCCTCCACCATTGCCCATAATTCTTCAACAGAGCATTATTCACCTTTCTTCCAGAGAGAGAAGGAGAAGCGAGAATCTTGTGCTTGTGATTTTATATCGGATAACTTGGAAGACTATAATGCCCCTTTTACGTTTTCAGAATTGCAGCAAGCCATGCAGAAATGTACTGACTCTGCTGCTGGATTAGATACCATCCATTATCAGCTCATAACACATCTGCCTGAGGATTCACTCCTTGTACTTCTCAAGGCCTTTAACCATATCTGGATAACCGGTCATTTTCCGCCATCTTGGCGCCAGGCTGTGGTTGTGCCAATTCCCAAGCCGGGTAAGGATCCTTCCGACCCGGGCAACTACCGGCCAATAGCTTTGACATCATGTTTATGTAAAACTATGGAACGCTTGGTCAACGCCCGACTGGTGTGGCATCTTGAGTCACAGGGTCTCATCACAGACCTCCAGTGCGGTTTCCGGCGCTTCCGTAGTACAACTGACCATCTAGTCCGCTTTGAGTCTTTTATCCGAGATGCTTTTGTCAACAAGCAGCATGTCTATGCAATTTTCTTTGATCTTGAAAAGGCATATGACACTACCTGGAAGCATGGTATAATGTCTGATTTGTCGGACATGGGTTTTAAAGGGCATCTGCCTGTTTTTATTCACAATTTTTTGTCCAACAGGTCGTTCCATGTCCGTGTGGGCTCCACCCTCTCCGACTCCTTTGAACAGGAGATGGGTGTCCCGCAGGGCAGTATTCTATCTCCTGTTTTATTTAGCATTAAAATAAATAACATTGTAAAGGCCGTCAAGGATGATTCTGAATGCTCTTTGTTTGTGGACGACTTTGCTTTGTGTGCACGAGGTCGAGGACTTGCGTCCCTTGAGAGGCGCTTGCAGCTGTGCGTTGATCGCATCCAGGGGTGGGTGTCTCTCAATGGATTCAGATTCTCGCCCTCCAAGACAGTCTGTGTGCATTTTACTAATCAGACGAAATTTTTTCCAGAACCTAGCCTGAGCATTGCTGGAGTGCCAATTAAGGTGGCTGAAGAGGCTAAGTTTTTGGGGGTCATCTTTGACAAAAGATTGACCTTCTGCAACCATGTTAACTACCTTAGAACCTCTTGTCGGAAGGCCCTCGACATTCTTCGTGTCGTTGGTCGTACTGACTGGGGTGCAGACCGCATCGTCTTACTTCGACTGTACCGGGCCCTTGTTCGGTCCAAACTGGATTACGGCTCTGTGGTATATGGCTCGGCTTCCAAGTCTGTTCTGCAGCGTCTGAACACAATTCACCATCAAGGTCTGCGCATATGTCTGGGAGCCTTCAGGACATCTCCAGTTCCTAGTCTGTATGCAGAGGCAGGGGAGCCTTCTCTCAGGCTCCGCCGCATCCGCCTCATGCTCAGCTACGTTCTGAAGCTGAAGGCCCATCCAGAAAATCCTGCCTATGATTGTGTTTTTAACCCGTCGTTTGCAGAGATTTACGATGCCCATCCGGGAGCTGTCCGTCCACTTTCCTTCCGTGTCCGACCTCATCTGCAGGCGGCCGGAGTGGACCTGGACAAAGTTTCGGAATCTCTGCAACACGTCACTCCACCCTGGCTACTACCAGTTCCTGACATCTTGCTGGACTTGACTGCCCACAAGAAGGATTGTACTCCACCAGCCATATACCAACAGAGCCTCAATGAACTCCTTTCAATTTTTCCTGGCTATTGTCGTCTTTATACGGATGGGTCCAAGTCTGAGGATGAGTGGCTGCGGCTGCAGTGTCCTCTCGCCATCCTAGACGCCCATTTAAGCTCCGTCTCCCTGACCATTCCTCTGTATTTAGTGCAGAACTGCAGGCCATTCTGCTAGCACTCAAGCATGCCTATCAGTCTCGGGAAAGGAACTTCCTGATTCTGTCTGACTCTCTTTCTGCCCTGCAGGCCCTTCAGGGCGCGGGAACAGACCATCCACTGCTGGTGCAGATTAGAGAGCTCTACGCGGACTTGATGAAGGAATATTATGACATCATTTTTATTTGGGTCCCAGGCCATGTGGGCATCGAAGGCAACAGAATCGCAGATTCTGCTGCCAACAGTGCCCGCAGTGACCCTGTCCCTGACACACAGACTGTCTATAGTGATTTTAAACCTGTTATTAGTGCGTACATAGCCCGCGAGTGGCAGTCCGAGTGGGACAAAGAGGAAGGGAACAAGCTTCATGAAGCTCTTCCTAAGTTGTCTGACAGTCTACCTTTTCGCTGCGGCAGCCGCCGTGAGGAGACTGTCCTTGCTCGGCTCCACATCGGGCACACATATGTTACGCACTCTTACTTACTTAAACAGGATGAGCGTCCATGGTGTTTTGCCTGTGATGAGCAGTTTTCTGTTCGACACTTTTTGCTGTATTGTGCTGACCTAATTGACACCAGATATAAACACTTCACAGCAGACTCCTTGAAGGTTTTGTTCCGGGATGTTCCCCCGGACAAAATCTTCAATTTTTTGAGAGAATGCAATATTTTTAACAAGATCTGAGCATTCATAGACTATGTGAATTTTTTTATTTGCCCTTTTTGAGAGTCTGTAGACGTTTCTTTTCCAGACATGTGCGACATTTTAGCCTGAGATTTTTAATCTATATTTACATCTTGTCTTAAGACCTTGCTTTTAGTCTGGCTGACCAGATTTTTACCCATCCCGCCGTGAGATGGCCTTAGTCGCCTGCTCGGCGTTAAACCCAAATAACTAACCCTCCTGCCCTCACCCGGCCCGTCTTCCCCGTCCACGGACCCGTTGGCCTCGTTCGACTTCTCGCAGTCGCTCTTCCCGCCCTGGTCACCTGGCCCGCAGCGCTAGATCTCCGCTTCGTCGTCTCACCCCTCGCTCTCCCCCCCCCTGACCTTCGGCGTCCGCCGTTGCTGCCCACGTTCGTCGAGATCCCCACCCTCGGAGCCCCCGACACCGGCGAGCTTCTCCGGCCCTCCGCTCGCGGGACGACGAGACTCGGAGTCTTCTTCCTGACGACTCCATTCGGCGCTCCTCGGAGGACTCAGCCGTTCGCCTTCGCCTCCCTCTTCTTCTTCGGACTCCTCGGCTTCCCAGAGGTTACCTTCTTCCTCCCGGACGGAAACTCTCCTTGCGCTCGAGGTAGCACGTCTTATCGCCGCCACGCTTCCCGCCGATGACTGTCCTCCGTCCCCCCCGCTCAAGAGGAAGGTCTCCGCCTTCAGTTTGGGCGACACGTTCAGCCTGCCCTTCCTACCCTTCTCCAGGTCTCCTTTACTCGGCCTCCAGGGAGTATCGTCGTACTTTGGCGCCGGAGTAGTTAGCAGTTCGGGCGCTGCCGTCCTTCTTGTCCTCCGCACTTGGATCCTCACCGTTCTTGGACACAGGGGTCCCTAGCCGCGGCTCCTGTCGCCCTGGCATCCTCCTGCCTTGACGTTCTCCTCGTGCGCCTTGCGGACGCGACCGGACTTCGGACAACCATGCCCTGAGGCAGCTGTGCCACGGTTGGGGTGACTGGTCACCACAGGTAAGTTGGTCCTCTCACCCTCTCGTCGCTTCATCTTCTCAGCTGGGAGCTCCCCTTCGTCCTGCAGGTGCGTTGCTGGGGCCACGGATCTTAGGTTGGATGACTTGCAGCCGGATAGCACAGCAGGACACAGCCTCCGCAATTGGCTTCCGCTCCTTGGGTGAACATGCGGCGCCGGATCTACTCCTCCTTGGTCGTCTCTATGCCCAGCCACTGCAACTGCACCGCCAGGTATGCTGGCAGACTCGCCCACGCTGGAGCTGCAAGCCGTTCTGGCAGACCCGCATCACGTGGAAGGAACACTCAGTCATCAGGGACTGCTCGTCCTCTCCGACAACGCGACAGTGATGGCGTACATACAGGACACGGAGTGGGCCTTACGCCAAGACGCCTTCGGATGCTCGGCACGCGGTGGGAGACGACGTGTCGGCCTATTCACCTCGTGGTGGTTCTCCAGCCTACCCCTGCTTGTCTCCCCGATCCCAGTCCCGCTCGCCTGGCCAGTCTTCGCATATCCATTCGGTGGCACCGTCTCTTCGCTTCCACTTCCCCCCCCCAACAGTCTGCGTCCCCTTCCTCCTCAAGCTGCGAGATGGCTATCCCACCCCTGCCGGAGCGCCTCCTCCTTCATGCTTGGACTTGTGCTGCAGGCCCTCGACGCTGGGCGCTTCTCGAGGGCAGCAGTGGAGGCTATCGCTTCAGCCCACAAGCACTCGGCTTGACGCTTCTATAAGGGAAGATGGTGAGTACTGTGCTCCTGGGCGGCGTCCCTCGCCGCTCCCCCCCACGACCTATCTACCCAAGCTCGCGGACTTCTTCCTCTGGCTTCTGGGAGACCAATGTGACCTGTTGCGGACATAACTCTTCCGACGTGTTTACTGGTGGCTCTCACATTTTTGGCCCAAGTCGGCGATCTACACGCGCTTCGGCGCACCCTGCCTGCCTGCAGCTTCGAGCGGTCTGTGCCGTACAGCTCCTTCGGACTCTGCCTTCTGGCCATGACCACGTCTTCTTGGACGGAGCCACAGGGGTGCACCTTGTCCGCTGTGAGGGACTTACTTCCCCAGGAGACAAGGCAATAAGACCCTTTGCAAGCCCTACACTTGTACCTACTCAGTCACAAGCCGTCCGGAGTGGACGCACACGCCTCTTCGGCGGTTTTGCTGGCAGGACTGATGCTTCAGCCCAGACGATCTCTTCCTGGCTACGCTCAGTCATACGGTCCGCTTACCAGGATCCCTTCCAAGGAGTGGAGAGGCTTAAGATACGTGCACACGAGGTACACGCCATGACCGAGAACGTCACGTTCGACCGGAACTGTGCTCTTGCACATCGTGGCGACCGGGGGCTGGCGGGCAGAATTACTTCGCCTGCCTCTATCCTAGGGATCTGGCAGGCCAGTGAGTCTCCTCGCTTCACTTCACTGCGGCGCAACACTCCCTCCTGGCGCCTCGGCGCCATAAGTATTCACCTTCCTAGGGTCGTCGGGAGTTTGCGGCAGGGAGGACGGCTCTTGGTCCCTAAGGTGTGCTGGGGCACGGCACCCTCCTCCTGTTCGCAATTCCTCCACTAAGTCATGTCATCGGTAATGTTTTTGAAGAAACAAATGCATTTTTCTCTAAAAGGTATTTTTTCGAAAAATACTTACCGATGACATGACTCGGACGACCCTCCCACCTGCCCCGCTTGCCGCTGGCGAGCTAAGTATCCTGACTGATTAGTCACACCGTGTATCGGACCGGATGGGCAGTTAACGGCAGACAACTCTCGGCCCCCTTCAGGGTTCCCCGAGTGCCTCCTGGGTTGTTTCTCAACTCAACAGGTTCTTAGGCTAGAATTGAGTAAGTAGTAGACACCTCCATTAAGTCATGTCATCGGTAAGTATTTTTCGAAAAAATACCTTTTAGAGAAAAATGCATTTTTTGTTGTTGTTGCCCCCATTCTGCTTCAAAAATGTTTCGCACTAACACATAATGCTGCTGGTTCTTAAAACCTTTTTTTTAGGCATAGTGGTTTCTTTACAGTTGAACAGCTGTTTACACGCTCACCGACCAAAAGGCCGATTGGTTGCACACAACCTTCACACAAGATCAAACGACCCACAACATACATGTATGGTCAAAAGACCAAACCATTCACAAATCCAAAGTCAAGCTATTCCCACACCACAGATTATCCCACACACAGGCACAATCACATATCTTTTGCTTTGTCAAGTCAGATGACATTTGGTGGTGGCAAAATGGCCACATGCATCATCGGCTGCGGAAGTTGCATAAACACTCTCATATATATCTCTCATACAGAGCAGTGAAAATAGAATTAAAGATCATAGGTAGATTCATTTAACCCTACAGCAGGAGGTGGATTGAACATGATTATTAAAGGGTAGTGCCAGATTAGCTTGGCGCCTGCCAGTGCCAAGCTAATCTGGCACAACCCTTGAATAATCATGTTCAATGCGTCTTCATCAACTGGAACATTGTCATTAGGTGTATTTGGGAAATGTGGCCTTGGGGTTAAATGGGTTAACTCACTAATTTTGTATCAACAGAGTTATGTAGCTGTTTTTGAGTTATGTTGTTTTTTTGCCTTCATTCTGACTTAGGAATAATGTGTGTCATTTTCTTTTTCAGTTCTGCGCAGCATGCTTGGTCCAGTGTTGACACCTGGCACCTATGAGAAGATGCAAAAGTCTAGCACTGTGGCTGAAAAAACTGCACAGACACCGAGGTACTTTTTTGACTCGCATGCGATAGCATAAGTGAGTCTTTGTATTGGGCCATCATCTGTGGTAAACTTTAACGTTGGCATTTTCTCAGAGCCTATTCAAGACACAGTCTTCAAAATTGGTGCAAAGATACTTTGTGACCTTCCTAAACATATCAGTTTTAGTGGCATTTCTCAAAGGTCAAGTTCACAGGGGGTAAATATAGACTAATTTTGTTTTGACAAAATTTATTTTGTCTGAGACTATTCAAGCCCAAACTTGTCCCAAGGATACTTTGTGGTCAGACCTTTCTAAACACCAATTTGTGTGACCTCTCTCAAAGGTCAAGGTCACAGGATCAGGAAATAGGTAAAAAAAAAAGAGGCCATATTTTGACAAAATGTGTGATTTGTCAAATATTATTAACAACTTCAAACCCAATCTTGGTATAAAGATACCTGATGGTAAAACCGTTCAATGCATACTAATTTGGTTGACCCTCGGAAAGGTCAAGGATGACAAAAGATCAGGAAATTGGTATAAAATAGCCATATTTTGACAAAAGATGTTTTTTTCTCGAATACTATTGACAACTTTAAACAAAAATTTGGTACAGAGATACCTGATGGTAAGACCTTCCTATGCATACTAATTTGGATGACCCCTCTAAAAGGTCAAGTTCACAAGAGATCAGGAAATTGGTCACAAATAGCCATTTTTGGACAAAAATTGTTTTTCTCAAATACTATTTACAACTTCCATCCCAAACCTGCTACAAAGATATTTGATGGTAAGATCTTTCTATGCATGCACATTCGGATGCCCCTTTGGAAAGGAGATCAGCAAATGATGTCTATTTGGTAGAATTTTAGTTTTTTTCAGGAATTTTGCAAACATTTCAACCAAATGTAGCAGAAAGGTAGCTGATGATAACTTTTCTATGCATACTAATTTGGTTCACTACTCACAAATGTCAAGGGTCATGGGAGGTGGACAAAAGGGAAAAATGCGTACATTTTGAGAAAATGTGACCTATCAGAAAGGTCAAAGTCACAAAGGTTAGATTAAGTACAGTATGTTGATCGGTCATACACGTGAGCCTTAAGGACCTTGCCATTCTTGTTGTGCACACTAATTTGGTTGCCCCCTCGCAAAGGTCATGGGGATGGGGCTGGGTGGGTGAGTTTCAAAAGCCAAACCTTTACTTAAATTGAGACACTTGAACATTTCAGAGACCTGTCATAAAGGTCAAGGTCACAAAGTCTTACGTGGATTGGTCATACATATAATTCATAAGGGCTTTCTTCTTCTGCTTTTTACTGTGCTTGTTGGTGCGTCACATCTTTTTGTTTTTTTGTGTGTGGAAAACTGCAGTTGAAGTCATGTTTCTGATTAAAAGACAGTATGTCTAATTGCTTTTTATGTTCTATATTATATTTCATTGTGGTGTTTCACAAACATTCAGATTTACTAAAATTAGTCTTTTTTTTCACCCCTTGAAGTTGAACTGATCATAACTCACACTTGACAAAGTTGGTAACATTCTTGGTTGCTTTGGCTTATTGTGTTTGATACAAATGAATTTATAATCTACAAATTTATATGAATAAGCTATGTATGAATTGTTTCAGGATAGGATGCATTTTGCTCATGTACTATCACGTTTTATCAGGTCTACTCCTGATTAATTTATGCATGTTCTGATTTCATTAGAATAGCTATTATTTGTAGTTAGATGACGTTTATGTGGGTATCGTCAATAATTATAACCACTTATTTGTGATGTATCTCTATGGTAGTCATGAGCATATATTGCAGACATTTGTTTTAGATGAACCCTCTTGTGACCGCATCCACCGGTAATGTTAACAGTACCGGTGGTAGCATGCACAAGGTGGTTACGCATTGTTTAGTAGAGGCCATGATATAGGCCGGCATATTCACACTGCGCTGTTCGTCATATTTATTCTTCACAAGTTCCCGTCCCGTTTAGTAATCCTGCATCGTGCATGTGCGTCCCAACAGTCATATTACTGGTTACACAATCTGTCAGATTGCCAAATGAGATTGTAGGTCCTGAACTCCTGAGGCGTCGATAGATGAGTGTATTGTATGCAAGAATAACTCATTAACTCTCTGTCATGTACTAATGATAAAGAAATTCATCATTCTTCAGCATGCATAAGTGTCTTTTACATATATCCTTCATTGCTTGCCAGTGACATGTAATCGGCTGTTTGTGTGAAAACTTAGCTTTAACCCATTCAGCCTTGACGCACCAGTTGAAGTAAATGAGCCGACCATGATAATTCAAGGGCAGTGCCAGATTAACTTGGCGCCTATTGGCGCCAAGCTAATCTGGCACTGCCCTTGAATTATCATGGTCTGCCCATCTACTGCAACTGGTAAATAGTCATTAGATGACACCTCCAAAATTTGGGAAATAGGGCGTCAGGCTGAATAAGTTAAAGTATTGATTGATTTGGACATTTTGCGATAGCAAGATTTAGCAGCATAGTTTGCTGCAAGTACAATTGTATATAAATAAATATTTACCAAATCATACTTTTTACCTCAATTTTATGCTTAGCTGAAAGTAGAAAAAGTAAAGCTCTTCAGAATTCCTTTAATTCATTTAGCCCTGACAATACAGCGAGAGTCGGATCGACCAGGATAATTGAAGGGTTGTGCCAGATTAGCTTGGCATCATCAGGCACCAAGCTAATCTGGCACGACCCTTGAATTATCCTCTGGTACGTAGCCATTAAGTGACACCTCTAAATTTGAAAAATGCAGCCTTAATGGGTGAAGTAAAAATTTCACCTTGTAGGAGGGTGGTCGAGACAAGCTTCATTCAAGTCCTAAAGTTCCCCAAATGTGTGCTAGTCTGTACCTTACAGCTTCCAGCCATAAGGTCCAAAATCACTTACATATGCAAAGGGTGGCAGTGTTTGTTTCTGGATTGCAAACTGGACTGACTGACTTTGTCAATGTTTGGTTCTGGATCAAAGACTGAATTGACTGACTTTGTCTATGTTTGGGAGATAACTCAGTTATCTCCCAGGCTTTGGCACATTTAGCTGCATACAGTCAGATGATACTTATGTTACAAGTAATCCAGTTAATCTGACAGTGCATACTACTAACAACCGAACATCGTTAAAAACTGCACAACTTTGTTGTATTTTTGCATACTGACTAAAACTTAACCAAAATCTGATGCAGCTGATGCAAAATTAAAATCAGAGAATCGTTTGAGACGGTAGAGCATTGGTTGTGTTTTTTTTTTTCATGGTCCCCAAAAACATGATTTAAAAAGAAAGATGCTGTATGAGAATATTCTGCATGTAAGTCATAGCATGCCACAGTTAATTTCATCACAGTTTCTTTTATTCCGCTTTACTGTAACTGCAAAGTTAAAATCTTTTGTGATTTCATTCAGATTTTAAGCTAATCAAATTATGCTGAGGTTGAACATTTGTACGAGATATCAGTATCCCTTAAACCTGTTAAACTTGGTTATTTTCCCTGGCATGTGTCCGTGACCCCTGGCTTTTCCTTATCTGTGGCTGTAGGCTGATGCCACCACTGTTCCGACAAGCCTTGGACTCGGTTAATGAAAGCGCAGTGTGATTATGTTGGCCTGACCCCGACACAGCATGTCGGCAGGTATTACTTTCTCATTTCTGTATTAGAGTATTGAGACTTAACTCATTACATTCTGAGGCTGATTTTGTAAAATTTGCTTATTGTCCTATGAAGGCTACATTACAGATTAGGGGATAGATCAACTATTTAGTTAAAGAGTGGTGCCAGACACCACCCTTGAACTATCAGTAAAATTTGTTTCAAGCAATGGCTGTATCAGAATGATAAGGGTTAATGGTAATTTGAGATTTTGTGTATTTTGAAGTGTACAAGAACACTAGAAAGAGCGTAGTCAGTATTTCTTCTATCTTGTATATTGACAAGACACTTTCAGTTGTATAATAGGTTATAATACAGTGTTTATAGCAGAGTTTTTGACAGTCAGTATTTTCTTCCATTATGCCTGGCCAAAAATGTGTCCACTGTCAAAATTGGTTCCTCCAAAACAGCTAGTTCCTAGCCTCTCAAAAAATCAAAGGGAAAGGGTGTCGTTTACTGTCTGCTACTGTCATTACAGGTATTTGCCATTAAGAAGAAAAAGAAGATGACATACTGAGAGTTCATGTAAACACTGTTGTAGTGTTTCCCTGAGAAATGCTATAATCACCTATGACACGATATACTGCAGGTTTTAACCCTTTGACTGTTGGTAGCACTTTTTTGTTGCAATGATTTCTGCAGGAATCATCCGTGAGATGTCCTTAGTTGCCTGATCGGTGTTAAACCCCAATAACTAACTGCAGTAATCATCACAAAAATCGTTACAGTGAAAGGATTAACTGGTTTACACCTAAGCTGTGTCAGGACCATGGTAATTTGTCACGCCCCTTGAACTAGAAGAGTATGTTTATCTCCTTCTAGTCCTAAGGTATGTGAAGGTTGAATGCAATTTTTTTTTCTCCGGCTTGTTTTACAGTTTGTGATGAACAACACTTGCACCAGATTAGAAATAACTTTTTTGTATTTCTGTACAGGTTTGCGAGCAAGAATCTTGAGCCACGGAAGCCAAGTTACTTCTTCTCTTCGCCCTACACCCACTGAGAGATTGGGAATCCATGACCTGGACCAAAATGATCACCCTGAATGATCCAGACCAAAAGTGTGAACATTCACTTGCGTAAAAATCAATAACCACAAAACGTGAAGACTGTGTTACTTTAATGACACTGCTCTTGAACTGCCACAGTCAGTTGTCCACCTCCTCCCCAGTACACAAGTGGTCATTGGGCCACAGTGGGCCTGCACACACTTTGGCCAATTTGGGCTCTGAAAATGAAGGGTGTACCAATTACCAACCATTTCTTTCCAGGCATCTTGTAAAAAACTCTAAACATTACTGCTTTAAACATCTTTGAATTTTGTAATGTTTTTTTCTCACCTGTTGTGAATTCATGATCTGCATTTGTTGTGTTCTTCAGTGTTTAGCACATGAAACCTTGATTTTTGTATGGACCTTGATTGAGGTGTTGGTCTATAATTTGTACTTTACGTCCAGATACCCAGACCAGCACATACGGTCTGCATATCATTGAGTCATATTTGCATGTTTGTTTTTATTTAGGAATTTATTTTGTTAATGCATTAGGTAAAAATGAAGAACTCTTGCTTTGTAAAATGAATACCAGCTTCTAACTTTGTACAAAAGCTGCAAGTTCCTTGCTGTACCGGTAAAATGATCAGTGTCAGCTTGCACAGAAAATGTTGATAAAATTTGTTTGTGCACTGATTATTTTGTTGTTTCCAAGGTTTCTTGCTGTCAGCTATCGGAACCTGTGTTAGGTTTATGACTGTAAGTGAAAGCTTCAGGGGTCATTCCTTAATCCATTTAGCCCCAATGCCCTAAAGCAGGAGAAGGATTGACCATGATAATTTTAGGGTAGTGCCAGATGAGTTTGACACCTAGCACTACCTTTGAATTATCATGGCCAAGGCAATCCATCTCCTTCAACAGGTACAGTCCATTAGTCCAAAATTTGGGAAGTGGTCTTGAGGTTAAATGGATTAAAGGCAAGGTCTCATGTGAATTTATGTCTCGTCCGTGTTTCCCACAACAGAGAGCACTGCGTTGAGACGCACAGACATAGAAGTCTAAAGCAGTCAATTTTAGGTACACAACAGGTTTAGAATATTTTGGTAGCACTGTATCAACCATTGCAAATGAAAAATAATGGTTGTGCCCCTCAAATATTAAAGAGGAGAGTCATGCTGACAATATAAAAAAAAACCTGCAGGGAACACAGATGGAGTGAGAATTGAGACTGACCAAGTATTGTAAGCAAAGGGGCACCAGACTGGTGTTTGCACAAACCAACAGTGGTAGACAACAGCACAATGACCTTTAAGGCACTCGGGAAATAGTGCCAAAAGCATACAATACAGTGTAAACATCTGCCGGATATTAACCCATTTCACCTCGACACTCTACAGCAGCATCTTGATTGACCAGTATAATTAAAGGCTACTGCCAGATTACTCACAAACCCTAATTCCCCTTGGTTTGTCGTACAATACTGCCAGATTAGCTTGGCGCCTTCAGGCGCCAAGCTAATCTGGCACTACTCTTGAGTTATGGTTAATCCATCTCCTACAACTGGTACATAGTTGTTAGGTAACACCTCTAAAATTTGGGAAATGCGGCCGTGGTGTTTTTTTGGTTAATTATTTGATGCAGTCCATAAGGTTCCTTGGATAATTTCCTCTATTTCTGAGCCCCCACTCCAACCCTTCTTTGTACATTATGTTTTCTCTGATGAAATCCTTGTTTCTGCTTTAATTCGTAAAAGAAGATCATGCTTAGCTGTTGTGTTACTTAATCAGTAACATGCACTATTATAATTTCATAATAAACAACTCGGTGCAAGCTTTAGTTAAATATACTGTATAACTCAGTCGTGTTGGTCACTTCAGTCCTTTTTGATTTATTTGATACAACACCTATGGATGAACCTGCTACTGCCCTAGTCTGACAAAGACAGACAGGCCTTTTTTGTGAGAAGTGAGAATTTTAGTGTGGAAGACCCCCCCCCCCCCCTCCCCCCCCCCCACCCACCCACCCCCATCCCCCACCCACCCACCCACCCCCGTCTCCCACTCTTAATTCAGTGGGCATAGTTACTAGTGGCAATGATTCTTTTAACCCCTTACATTCTGGGGATATTTTTTTTAATATATCCTCCGAGGTCTACATCACAGTTCTGGAGACAGATTGACCATGATAGTTCAAGAGTGGTGTCACTGTCAGAATAGCTTGTCGCCTCCAGGTGCCAAGCTGTTCTGACACCACCCTAGAACTATCAGTATCATGGTCGATCCACATCCAGTGATAGTAAGTCAGGGCTTTATGTGTTAGTTTATCACAGCTGAACCCTATGGTAAAAAAAAAATCCCCAAACAGGATGAAAGTTGCTCTCTGAAGACTGCAAACAACGGTTCAGGAGATCAATCAACCATGATAGTTCATGAGCGGTGCCTAGAGGTGCCAAGCTGTGTTGGCACCACCCTTGAGCTGTCACAGTCGATCCATAACTTGCACAGTTGCCAGTGTGTATGTTCTGAATGGGTTTAACCCCTTTGCGAGGACGAAGCAAACGTCGCCCGAATGCAAGATACGTAGATCCTCCTGAGCGTCTGCAGACGCAGGTGCTCACAAGGTTCTATTCCACTTGCTAAAATGACTTTGTATTCACCTTCTGTGGATGGCTGGGAGCTCCGTGGTGTAAAATCAACAGATTTCAGAAACAAGCTGTGTCCACTAGCAGTGAAGGATGCAAGAGGGGATTAGCCCCAAGACCCTACCACCGCAGATTGATTGACCATGATAATTCAAGGGTAGTGCCAGATTAGCTTGGCGCCTGAAGGTGCCAAGCTAATCTGTCACTACCCTTGAATTGTCATGGTCAGTCCACCTCCTGCAGCTGGTACACTGTTGTTCAGTAACACTTCCAAAATTTGGGAGATGCACCTGTGGAGCTCAAAGGGTTAACCCATATCATTCGGAATACACCAGTGTGTGAAATACGTTTGACTAAAATAGTTAAAGGATAGTGCCAGAATAGCTTGGCGGCTCTAGACGCCAAGCTATTCTGGCACCACCCTTGAACTAAAGCCATTGGTCTATTTCCTTATCTGTAAGTACTATAATGTAGCTTGTATATGGCAGTGTACAAATTTGAAGCTTTTTGCCTCAGTATGATATGGGTTAAACAAGCAAAACAACCAACCACCCCATCTATTTTCTGTATAAAGAATGTGCCCATCTTGATATTACTTTGCATCTCGCTGACTTTTCATTGTGCTGTACATACAATTTGACTGTAGGTGTAAAGTTTATAATGTAGCCACTGTACATACATGTAGCTGGTTGGCTCACGTGCAAAGCAAAAGTGAGTCGTCATGGTAAACGTTAACGTTGGCATTTTCTTGGAGACGGTTCAAGCTACAGCCTTAAAATTTGGCCCAAGGATACTTTGTGGCAAGACCTTTCTAAACATACCAATTTCAGTGACCTCTCAAAGGTCAAGGTCACAAGGGATCAGGAAATATATCAAAAATACCTATTTTTGGACGTCATTTATTTTGTCTCATATACTATTCACAACTTCAAACCCAAACTTGGTACAAACCCAAACTTGGTACAAAGATACCTGATGGTAAGACCTTTATATGCACACTAATTTGGTTGATCCATGGGAAAGGTCAAGGGTCACAAGAGCTCAAGAAATGGGTCCAAAATAGCCATATTTTGACAAGATGTTTTTTCTCAATTGCTTTCACAACTTCAAACCCAAACTTGCTACAGAGATACCTGATGGTAAGACCTATCTATGCATACTAAATTGGATGACCCCTCAAAAAGGTCAAGAGGTCAATAAATGTGAATAAAATGCCAATAATTGAAGTTGTCAACATTTTGCAAACTTTTCAATTAAATTTGGCACAAAGGCAGCTGGTGATAAGACCTTCCTATGTATCCTAATTTAGTTGACTCATCGCAAGGGTCACGGGGGTTCCACAGATGTGTGAAAACTGATTAAATTTTGAGAAAACATGGATTTTGTAGTACTAGTGCAGAAGCCATCCCTTTACTTATTGTCAGACGTGTGGTCATACACATGAGCCATAAGGGCTTTGCCTTTCTTGTTTTTGTAATTTATGTGGCCTTTCAGATCTGGTGCTGTACAAACATTTTGTGACTTCTTCTGTAGCTGTTCAATATTATCAGTTTCAATGTCTGTTTAATTTGTGACCTATTTTATGCTGTACCACTTTGCCATTTTGTGTACATTCACTTCATCAACCTCTTGAATCGAGTAAAACTGCATACATTTACTTTCCTGTCTCAAGATGTAAAGATGACGATTAAAGAAACCTTAACCCCTTGACCGCTGAGAAAAACTGTCAGAGACTGAGATCCTCATGAGCCCCAGCAGGTGCAGGGTCTCGTGAGGATTTATGCTCATGGCGACACACTTTGAATCCATGTTTCTGGGATGCCTGGGGCTCTTTGGCATTGAATTAACGAAGACTGGCAGAATCAATCAGCCGTCTTTGGCAGTGAAGGGGTTAATGTGATGTGAGTGCCAGCAAGAGGTGTTGAACATGAGCCTGTGTTGACAGGACACGTGAAAATCTGTGCATCTTACAAGTGAGAGATTGAACTGCTTGTACATTTGCAGTCCGTTATGCAGTCGATTGACCCTTTGGCTGTCAGTAGTGCATTCTTTGGATGATTCCTTGCTGGAATCATGACAAAAAATACTGCGGACAGGCCAAATGGTTACTGAACAAGCGGCATAAATCCAAATGAATGCCTGCAAGTGCAGGGACTCGTTAAGATTTCCACTTTGTGCTGGTGTTATCTAAATCTGTGCATCTCTTGAGAAGCACTTCATAATTTGGCGTGTAGTCTGTTGATGCTGTCTGCTGTTTTGTGTGCTTAACGTTTGCCATCATTCTCCCTGTCAGCTGCTTATACAGGTTTACCTGTTTTGTACATAATGCCATCGCTATGCTGCCTCTATTTGAGTGGTCTGCATAGTTCTGGATTGCTTTGCCGGTTTTATTCCTGACCGCGAAGTGGATGTCGTTTTTTAGTCGCGCTGCTGTCGTTCATATTGTCAGTTACGGTTTTCTTTTTCCTCCCTCTCGCCCAACCACTCTAGAACTCAGCCCTCATCCTCCCTGCCCTTTCTATTTCTCTCCGTGAACAGTTGTGTGTGTAAGTTAAAGCAATGTGCCCCGGGTACGAAATACACACGTTTTGAAGTTGTTCTCTGAGGACCATTACAATTCAGGAGACAGATCGACCATGATAGTTCAAGGGCACCACCCTTGAACTATCATAGTCGATCCATATCTTGCTGGATGCGTTGGGACTGAGTTAAAAGCCTGCTGAGCACCATGAAGTAGGCAACGCTACAGTTACCTACTGTGCGGTATACCGCAGACTTTAACAACAGTTTCACCCCTTCAGAGCCATTGGACATGAAATTATGTATTTGAAAGCAGGGCAAATTGAACTTTGAATAACCCCATCAGCCCAAGGGATATGGATCCATATGGATAGTCAGCAAGAGGCAACGAACCTCATCAGTCATGAGCCCCCACATCTGCAGGGGCTCATGAAGTTCTTTGCCTCTCGCCTTTGGGTTGTGTTTATTTATTTTTTTTACGGCATGGAATTGGCTAATACACTTGATTGGATAGCTTTAAAATATGAAAACATTCCAGCCGCATGTATGTGATTTTATTTAGAATTGTTTTTACTTTTAATCTTAGCAAACAAAAAAATCTGTACAATTTGCAAATGCAGTCCTGCATCCATTTCAAACATTTTCATACTAGAACGTGAATCATGTCATTTTTAGATTTGTATTAATTTTTTTTTTTTTTTTACTGTCTAGTCCTGTAGACAAAGTAAAAGTTGTTGCAGAAACAAAAATTGTTGTGTGTTCGTGTGTGCACGTCTTTATGCTAGTTTGTATGTATTACATATATATCTGTCTTTGCTTCTAACTTAAATTGATTGCATTAGAATTTAACATGAACTTTTGTAACGTTGTCACATTTTAAAGTTAGCATTTTCGCCTTTGTTCCAAACTCGCCTTTTAGTTTTGCAGTCGTGGCATTTAGTTTCCACGAGCCCTTCCAAGGACAAAAAACAAAATACACGACCAATATGTGACGGTCACAACATAGTCACATTTAGGTCTCATTTGCAACCGCAATTTGCAATTTTGGGCTTATACAGAGGTAGCTTGGATGCTGCAGCTTTGTTATGTCTGAAATATCTTCGGATAAAGGCTCATGTGAGCTCGCCAGGTGTCACCTTGAGCACAAAATGTGACAGACTCGAATGTTTCATCAAAATTATGGGAAAGTGACTCCCCCATCCCCTCCTCCCCCCCCCCCCCCCCCCCCCCCCCCCCCCCCCAAAAAAAAAAAAAAAAAAGCGCAAAGAGCTCGTCATACAACTAAAAAAATTAAATGTGGGTTTGCAACTGTATTAACAGGGTAAAACTGGCTGGAGGTGATCGACCTGACATCCTCAGATTAAAATGTATGTGCGAAGTAGTTACCCTAGGATAATGTTGTACTAAGCGGAGGTAATAAGCTTAATGCATATTTTTTTCGCGCGTAGACACACCGACCACACAACCTCGGATTATAATGTGGAATTAGCATTGGATAATGCCGTTTTAGTAGAGGTAATGACATCCTCAGGTTAAAATGTACGTGCAAAGTAGTTGCCCTAGGGTAATGCTGTACTAAGCAGAGGTAATAATAATGAGTACTTGTATAGCGCCTAACCTCGGATTAGAGCTCTAGGCGCTTAACACAAACTAATTGTACAATTTACACTTTATAAACGATCAGAATCTATAGTCGCCATTCAAAAATGCTACGCTTATGGACTCGCGCACGCGTGCGCACACCCACTACTTCTAATAGAGATGACTTGAACATGACAGGTCTGTGACAAAGTCATTCGTAGCAGACAGAAAAAAGATGGAACTTTAGGGCTCACCTGAATGCCTCTCTTGAATCCACGTATCTCGGTTCGGGTGCCGGAAGGTCATTCAAAACAACTGCATGGGCTCTGGTACCTGAATGACCTCTCACCGAACGACTGTTTTGACGAGAGGGATACGACGGACTCGAGAGTCGGCAGCACTTCAGAGGCAAATACTGTCTTGAGGGCGTATCAGTATAGCTGGAGAAGAGAGGCATGGTAGTGTGGGCAGGAACAGGTAATACAACTGAGTCATGCATGAAATTGTCATAATGAAATGTGAATCCTAACTGTTGCAGGTAACCAGTAAAGAGTTGACAGATGGGGCGTGATATGATCTGATCTAGGGACTAAGAATCTAGCAGCTGAGTTTAGAATTTTTCTGGAGTTTGCCAATCAGACTGGGAACAGCCAGCCAGAAGAGCATTGCAATAGTCTTTAGACAAAACAAAAGCGCAGACAAGTAGTTGCTTTAGGTGTCGGTGGCAGACTGAAGCAATACGTCGCAGTTCCGACAGCATATCCGGATCTGCAAACGTTCACATGAAGGCGCAGGGACAGGCTACTGTCAAGTGTGACATCCAGATTTTTTACATGTGGGGCGAGAAGGGGACAGTGGCACCACAAATTTGTTATGACCGGGGGAGTGTCAGCGTCTTTGTCAACCTTGGGGAAGCAATGATCATGATCATGGCTTCGGGTTACATTTCTGAGTTTTCAGAAATAAAACCGCCCATATATGTGCCTCGGCAGATCCAAGTATATTCCGTAGTGAACCCGACTCTGTCTTTACCAGAACGAAAGAGGGGGAGAAAAAAAGTGTTCATTAGTGGGTCATAGATTTACGGTTACTGAAAAACAAAAGACTGAAACCGGCCATAGAGCGTATAATTTTTTGCATGGACTCGTGAGAATCTAAACATCATGTTTTGTCCCTGTGTAGAAAGGGCTCAAATCTCACACTGTACTATACCATTCACTAATTAACAATACTATTTCCGTCTGGGGCAGGCATAGATCCTCATGCCGCCCGCTCATGCAAGAGCTACTAACGAGAATCGTGCCTCTTCAGTGCCTCATGAATACATACTGGTCCTCATTGAGGATGCTGCGCGACTGAGATTATTCAGTGAACACCTGCCATTGTCTCAGTGCAAGACATGAAATATGTCCAAATGGGACTGCTAGGTTTCATGATACACATACCTTAGTTACACACTTTATTTACGTCTATGACCCTCATTCGGCATAGGAATTGGGTCTACCCAATGTAATGCATGACACTCATCACTTGTTGACAGCAAGTTAACGGCAAGCCGCTCGGTCGGGCTGGTGGGACGGGAAAGCCGGAGAATAGCGCGGGCGCACATTCCATCGAATCAAAATGATTAGGCATTTCGGAGTCTGAGTTAGAACTGTTAGTCTCCGAGACACACCCCTGAAGGCTCTCGATTGTGCCCATAATCTGATCAGGTGAACATGAGTCATGGAGTTGAGTATCATCTGCAAACGCATGATGTGATATGGATAAACGGTCGACACTGACCAGAGGCTGAACATACAGGTTAAAGAGGACTGGTCCAAGAACTGAACCTTGTGGGATGCCAAAGCGCAGGGCCGTGGATGCATATGGGCTGGAACGCTTATCTTTAACTACTATGCATTGAGTTCTGTCTGTGAGATACGATCTAAACCACGATAAAGCAGTTTCATGAATGCCATACACAGAATAGAGACATTGCAGAAAAATGTCATGGTCAATCATGGTAATAAGCTTAATGCACTCTTTTTTTCTTTTTTTTTCACGTGTAGACACACAACCTCAGCCTGCTTATGTTTTTGTTCATGTAGCGGAATTAGCATCGGATAATGCCGTTTTAGTGGAGGTAACCCATTTAGCCCCAACACCCTACAGCGTGAGATGCCGGATTCAAGGGTAGTGCCAGATGAGCTTGGTGCCTTTCAGGCGCCAAGCTCTTCTGGCACTACCCCTTGAATTATGCTGGGTCAATCCGTCTCGTGCAGCTGGCACATAGTCGTTAGGTAACACCTCTAAAATTAATAAGCTTACTGCTTATTTTCGCGTGCGTGCAGACATAGACACACACAGGCCTATCCTGTTAAAACGGAGTGGCGGGTGGGGTGGGGTGGGGGGGGGGGCGGGGGAAAATCCTAAGAAATCTCTAATCAACACACATGCCAGCGCACACAAATAAGACGGACACACGACGCTTCCCGCCATTAGTACGGCTCTGTGGGTTCGTGCAGCGACAGGAATTCTGAAAAATAATAGCGCACGAGCAGCAAAATGACGTCACTGTCAGCTTGACGTCATGGCATCGCTAGTCTCACGACGTTGTGTACACAGTGACGCATTTGATGTTTGAGGTCACGCATCCGAAAGGCACGCAGCCTCTTCCACGGCTGTTTTCTTCCACACAGCCTCTGCCAGGGCTGTCTGATGGGAGCAAGGACAATACATTATAAATAATGTACTGTCTTTGACGGGAGTATATACTGGATCCAAAACGTGCAAATATGAATGAATTATTATTCAAAAAGTTGAAGAGGAGAGATAGGGATTATGAGATCTGAAACCCAGCCCCACAATTATCCCAGCATCGATGTCTAAATCATGGCTATTTTAAACATCACAAACTCAACTCTCACAAAACCGGCCTTTCTCAGTGCACTCAGTACACTAAAGCCATTCAATATCTCCTCTCCCTGAATAGTTGAATGGCCTAATTGCATACTCCAATGTCATTGTTACATAAATTTGTTTTGTTGCTCATGGCAGACTGAAAATGTTTCTGCTTACGTGAGTTTACACATACTGCTGTTGGCTTTCACAGGGCCGCTTTAAAAAGTATAATTGCTCCTCATGACTGGTGGGGCATGAGAAGTGTCTCACATTCATCGCCTCACTTTTCAGTGGCCACACATAATTGCTTATTGACTGTTCTCAATAGCCTAGCGGGGACAGGCCTGTAAAAAAATCTCTCAAAACATAAAGACAGACCAAACAGACAGCAGGACCTGTGCGTGCTTATCAATAGGGTAGAGTTTGGATTTTAAGTTTCCTACAAGTAAATTACAGGCACTTGGTAATAAAATACATAAGTTACTTACAACCTGCAAGTTACTTCAAAGTTACCTCTGCAAGTTCTTATAAGTGAGTTGACTTAAGTTCTTAAATAAGTTCTTATAAGTGAGTTAAAATAAGTTCTTTTAAGTGAGTTGACTTAAGTTCTTAGAAGTTCTTGTCTCAAGTCATCAGGTTACTTGGACAAATTTGTCAAGTTACATAGACAACAAAATATCTTTTCCCCCAATAATACTCTGGCGGTGGAGCTGATGGTGTTAAATACTTACGTGTGACTTTTCTCTTTGAATTGTATGACAAAAATAAAGAATGATTACCAAAACTTATCTTTATTTGTTTGGAAGATCTTGTACTTTTTCCATGGTCTCTTTTATTCCTATCTTTTTTACTTCTTCTAAAAAAGTTGTTTTAAGTTTTTCAACATTCATGGGTTGACTACGCATCTTATTTTGAATTTCAGACTTATGTCGTTTGTAATTGTCCAAATTATCCTGCACTTTTTAAAACTCATCATCATTGATTTTATTGTCCTCTAAAGCTTTACTGATAATAAGTTTCATACTACTCAACTTTGCTCCAGCAAGAGTACTCATTGCTTCATGCTTTTGCAACTTCTTATGAAATCTTTTGTTAAGGGCTTCCAAACCAAAGCATGTTAAGCATGTGAAAACACTGACACCTTCAAGAGCAATACCAATGACACTCCCAACTCCTGTTGCAAACAGAGCAACACCGCCCACAAAGCAACCGGCGGAAACAACACTGATAGCCATAGTTGTGTTGTGGTACAGAAGTGAAAGCTGTGTTGTATCATCTTTTACACCTGGAGTATTTTGCCTGTTCACCTTCCAAATACTTAAATGCTTTTGAAATATTTATTAAATGAAACAAATTAGCACTTTCAACCTGTACCCGGGTCTGCCCTGGGGGACTTGGGTGGGGTTAGGTATTTTTTAGTTCCCAGGGTCACCCTGGTCAGCCCCACAGGGTGGGTTTTTCTCTCTATTCTGGGGCATGTGTTTCTGTCTACCCTTTGTCCATTCACCTGTATTTGCCTTTTTAAAACTCTCCCTACTGTCTGCACTGCCTGTAGCTCTTGATATTGGATGTGTGTTGCTAAATGGTCTTAGCTTTATTTAGGCCCATGTGTTAGGTTTATTTAACGTATTTGACCGGCTGGCGACATACATTCAATGTTCTGTTTCTTTTTTATTTTTTCACAAGCAGTGCAGGCACGTCCTGAGAAAGCCTTGTTGCTGTCGGGACGTTAAGCAATGTACAATCAATGTAATCTTCCATCAGGTATTTTTATGATAAATATTTTTTACATTTCAAAATAAACTTAAATCAGCAATTACATTTTGCAACTTCTCTGGGGTGTATAATTTGCCAGTGTAATAAAGGAAACAAGATCTATGTGAGTTAGTTTTATGTAATTTAATGAAACTAAAATTAATTTATCGACTACTACTTTAACAGCCATCATTTACTACTACTCAATACTTCTACATCTGCTCCTTTTCTAATAGCAATGAATACTTTTGTTGATTTTGTCACTGAGTTATTCCATGTACGTTTGATTTCCTGTGCATTTTCTGCTTCTTTAACATTTTCTAAAGGCCTTAGTATGATTTCAAAAACTATTGTTGCTTCACTAGCTATGGTAAATCTCTCTGGTGTAAAAACAACAGTAGGATCAGGTCTACCCTTTTTACCTGTGAGAAGATACCTCCGTTTCTCATACTCCTGTAGTTTTATATTATCTCTGCTATTGCCTGCAGAATAGCTCAGAACAAGACTCACAAGCAAAGGTCCAGAGTTAAGCACTTTTCTAAATGTTAAGTTTACATCTTCAGTAATTACAAAAGGACTAATGAATCCAAACTTTATGTCCCAATCAATTGTGGGAGCAGGAACAGGAGCAGAAACAACTACCCACTTATTACCCACATGTTTAAAAAGGTAATGCACATTATTTGTAGAAGTAGGTATGGTAACATCAAGAAGCTGATTAAGTTTAGGATACCATTTTTTGTGTCGTCTTTCAAGTCATCAAATTACTTTCCATCTGTACAATCCAATGGGATCAAGTTCAATACCATACACTTCTCCTTCTTTATGAAAACCAAGTACATCACCCAAATCTTTCAAGTCTATTACAGGACACGCAAATGGTGTAATTCTCGGTTTTGGACCAGCACTCATTTTTATTCGACAACAGAAATAAATATTTTATTTAACATCTAAGACAACACAACAATAATGCATCAGAACTGGTTTACCATCTTGATTAGTTACAGATAAATACATTGATTCAAAGAAACTGGCACCTAATTTTTTAAACTGCAAATTAGGAAATCTAACAACTACGCTTTCACAATATAAAATAACTACACTTTTACAATAAGCAGCACTTCCAGCTGGCAAGCATCTTGACAAAGTTAAAGGCACACAATTGTGTACATTTTCAGTCGTGTTTAGTTCTTTCAAATGAACATTAAAACTGTGTGTACTGACAAATTAACAGGATATTTTCCAAAACTGGACACACTCTGTGAAGCAAGTTTCCTGTGATACGTTTTAACACACAATTAAGTTGTGTGGATTGCTTATGATGTTATTAACTGCATCAAACGAAATTTGACTCGAAAAATTCATTAGAGATTAAGAATGTTTGGTGCACATCGATATCTATATCCTGTAGTCTTGCCGACCGTTAGGGCACCACTGATGACTTGGCAACCAGCTCCCTCCATTCCACTCTGTTCTCTGCCATTCTTAGGATATCGCCCAGCCTCAGTCCTGTCCACTCTGAGATATTGTCCTCCCATCTTTTCCTCTGTCTTTCTCTCCTTCATCCTCCTTGCACAGTGCCCTGCAGGATTGTTTTGGCAAGCCCTGTTGAACACGTGACATGCCCATACCACTTCAGTTTGCGTTTTTTTCACAATGGCTAATAGGTCTTCATAGGGCCCGATGGCTTGCCTGATTCTGCTTCCCACTTCCTCGTTCGTGATGTGATCTCTGTATGAGATGACAAGCAGCCTTCGAAAACACCTCATTTCAGTGGCTTGTATCCTCCTTTCAATATCTGCTGTGAGGGTCCATGACTCGCAGGCATACAAGAACACTGAGATGACTAAGCAGCACATCAGTCTGATCTTGGAGCAGAGTGTGATGTTTCTGTTCTTCCATATGGTCTTTAATCTTGTCAGTGCTGTTGTCTGCGCAATCATGGACAGTATTTCTGGTTTTGATCCCTCATCTCTCACAATGGCTCCTAAGTATTTGAATTTATTTTCCAATCATGACGTCAGTGCCAATGCCACGGGTATTATTTGTCATCAGTTTGGTCTTCTCTGCACTGATTTCCATCCCATACGCAATGGCTGTACTGTCCTACTTTTCCACCAGCTGAGCTAGCTCCTTGTCTGTTCCCCGCCGTGAGATGGCCTTAGTCGCCTGCTCAGCGTTAAACACCAATAATCAATCCTTCTCTGTTCCTGCAAGGCCATCAATGTCATCCGCAAAGCGCAAGTTCGTGATTGTTCTGCCTCCAATACTGACAGTTCCTTCATGATCTTTCAGAGCGTCTGTTATGATTCTTTCCAGGAAGATGTTGAAAAGAGTAGGTGAGAGCAAGCAGCCTTGTCTGACTCCAACTGTAGTCCTAAACCAGTTTCCTATTTTGCAGTTGAAGCAGACTGCGCTAGTGGCCTTGTTGTAAAGGTTTGCTATGACTTTGATCAGGTTGGCATTGATGTTGTATAGCTTCATGGTGGACCAAAGGGCTGCATGCCACACCCTGTCAAACGCTTTCTTAAAATCCACAAAGACATGATAGAGGTCTTGCTGGTGCTGGAGGTACCTCTCACTTAGAACTCTCAGATTGAAGATCTGCTCAGTTGTGCTGCGCCCTGGTCTGAAGCCTGCCTGTTCCGTAGCTATGATTTCCTCTGCCTGTGGCTTCAGCCTGTTCAGTAGGATCTTTAACATGACTTTGCTTGGGTGGCATATAAGACTGATCATGCGCTAATTCTGACATTGATGTAAGTTGCCTTTTTGGGGGAGAGTTATTATAAGTCTTTGGGTCCATGGTGTGGGCCAATCCCCTGACTGCCAGATCTTATTGCAGATTGTTAGTAAGGTGCTTATCATGTCTTCTCCCCCTTTTTGGACCAGCTCTGCAGGGATGTTGTCTGTTCCTGCTGCCTTCCCTTTTTTCAGTGACTTCACTGCAGCCTCAACTTCTTCTCGGAGGATGGGATAGTTGCCATTGTTGGTCACGGGTGGGTTGATAAGTATGCCTGGGTCCCCTGTAGCTCAGTGGTTGTACAAATTCGAGCAGTACTCTGTCCATCTCTTCAGTATGTCTTGGTCTTCCTTAATTCAGTTCCCTTCACTATCTTGAATGATCGAGGAGCGTCCTTATTTTACACTGGTCAGGTCTTTCACCACCTGGTATGCTTTTTTGCTATTATTTTTGTTCCGATTTTCTACTACGTGTTTACACTGATCTTCAATCCACTTATTCTTTGCCTTTTTCATGCTTTTCTTGATATCCTGGTCAATTTCCCTGTATTGTTTAGCTCCTTTTACCTCTGATTTCTTTTTTTTTTAAATTCTCGACGCTTGTCACATAGAACAAAGATGTTGGCTGTAACCCAAGGTTCTTTTGCTTGTCGGTCTTTGCCAAGGATCTCACTGGCTGTTTGGGTTACAGCAGTGTTAAATAGTGCACATCATTTTCTTAATAAATCTTATTTGATTTAATGTGAATTACTTGCAAACCATTTTTTATGCTCCAGTGACTGACACAGAGATAAAGAACACAGCCATATCCATTTGATCAGGTAAATATGGCCGCTGACATAAAAATAAAGAACTTTTGATTTTCATGTTTGTAGACCATGTTGATTATTTAGGTGCCTTTGACAAACAAAAAGTAGGTCAAGACCAAACAGGCCGGATTTTCATGCACACGGACCCTAATGACACTGCACATTGGTTGGCTTTCAGCTGTGTCCTCTGCAGATGCTCCCCATTTCACTTTTAATATCTTGTGATGGTAGTGTCACTGATGTTGTCATAAGTCATCGATGTGCGAATTTGAAGACTGAACATTCTATTTGCACATGACATAACATGCTCTTGATAACATTTTCTAATAAATGACATAAAAATAACCGGATTAAAGCATATTTACAAAGAAAAGCACTATGGTGAAAAAAATCGCGTTTCTTTTGTTGATCTGTATATGGCTGTGGTGTTTCTTTTACAGAGCAGTTGAATCACACAAACAAACTGATTAGGTCTGTGTATCGTTTTCACATTTACTACCAGCTCCACGACAACCATACTTTAATCTCCATTGGTGGCAGATCCCTGTGCAATCTTTGATTTGCAGATGACATTGACCTCATGGCAGGCAGCAATAGTGAGCTTCAAAACCTGACAGACAAACTTTAAAGTAGCGCAGGGTCTTATGGCATGGAGATCAGTGAAGTGATGATCAACACCACAAGCGACAGCAGCAGCAACATCCACATGAACGGCCAGAAGCTAGAAGAGGTCAATAGCTTCAAGTACTTGGGAGCCACCTTGTCCAAAGACGGTAGTTGCATAGCAGAGATCCGTATCAGGATAGATACAGCAACATCCGCAATGGCCAGGCTGGACAGGATCTGGCGAAGTAACTCCATCAGCTTGACCATCAAGTACAGGCTTTACAAGTCCCTCGTAGTGTCTATTCTACTCTACGGCTGTGAGACTTGGACACTGCTTGCAGACTCAGAAAAGAAAATCCATGCCTTTGAGAACAAGTGCCTGAGGAAGTTGCTCCGCATCTCGTACCGCGAGCACAAGACCAACGAATATGTACGGAGCATCGTCACCTCCCTGGTGGGCCCACATGAACCCCTTCTGGCAACCGTGAAACGGCGCAAGCTTGCTTGGTTTGGCCACGTGACCCGACACAACACCCTGTCCAAGACTATCCTCCAAGGCACTCTCGAAGGAAGCCGCCGGCGAGGTCGTCAGAGAAAGAGTTGGGTCGCAAACATAAAAGAATGGACCAAACTCGAGATGCCAGACTAGCTGGCCACCGCCCAAAATTGAACTCAGTGGAGAGCACTGTCTGTTGCTGCTGCCTTTCAGTCCCCCCCAACGCCCAGATCGGGCAAGGGACTGATGATGATGATGACCAGCTTAAACGAATACTGTCAGAACTTCATGTTCCATTACCCACTGACTCCAGTTTCAAACCGTTCAACAATCCCATGGATATAAAAGCGTTTGAACGCATCTGTAATGAATTTAACATTAGCACCAAGTATGACTTCACACAAAAACTTGATGATTACCATGGCATGGGAACATTGTATTATGCCCTATCACACAGACAATATACCCTCAAGATTACTACTACCCAGGCCACACTTCATTCACACAAAAAACTGATGTCTGGTTAGGCTCAATAGAACAAAAACAGTCTAATGCCTGGACCACATTTGTCTTAGACAAAAGTGACGGGTTTACTCAAGCAGGAGTCGAACGTATAAATGAGTATGCGAACGTATGTGTGGTGTATACTAGGAGCACAACTCAAACAAAATCAAATATCTTAAACGGAAGTGGCAAATTTGAAGTACAAAAACAATTTCTTGCAAACCCGGAAGATGCTATAACTTAGCAGATCTTCCATCAAGCATACAATGCTATCAAGACGTTCTCAGGTATGCCAGATCAAAAGTTGACTTTGTGGTTGGTATTGGGTTATACAGATGTTGCCATCCGACTTTCAACTCCAAATGGGAACAATAAAAACTTATAATAATGAAATAATTGTTGCAGGGGGTGATCAGAAATTAGAACTCAATCAGTCATTAAACTTAAGCTCCGGTCCATTTTAGACGTACTGCACTCGGATACTCGCAGCTAGCTGTATTCAAAATTTCAAATGAACATAACACAAATTACGGACTCAACGGCATTAAAAAAAAGAAAAGAAAAGAGTAATCCAATCTAAAAATGCTGAAAAGAACTTCGAGATACACCTTGAAGGAAGCATTTCCCAAATTTTCAGACCTGTACGTACACCGACACAGGAGGAACTCGTGTCTACACACACACACACACACACACACACACACACACACACACACACACACACACACACACACACACACACCATCACACACACACATATAGCAACAAAGAAAATAACAATATAAACACACACACACACACACACACACACACACACACACACACACACACACACACAAATAACAACAGAAAAGTACAATATACAGACGTATAATATGGGGTTTCAGTTGGTTTCGGGGTGGTGGGGATCTAGGCGAGAGACTAACTGCGTGTATGTAGTACAAACTGTTGCTAAAGTTTGATCCTGCCCCACTTGACCGGTTAACGTCAGCAAAGGATGCGTCCTGAATTCATTAAAATAAATAACAGCGTCTGAGTTAGTCAGGAAAACAAACACTAATGAATAAATGGATGGTTCACATGAGGACGTTGTGTTGGCTCAGCTCGTTACACTTAAAATATTAAAAATATTACATAAATGTATATATGTGAAATAGTTTCCTTCATTTTTGTGTATGTATAGCCAGATATTGACATGCAAGTGGTTGCACCATACATTTAACCCTTTGGCTGTAGGTTGCGTGTTTGGTCGATGTGATTCCTGCAGGAATCACCTCGACCAAACGCGCAACATACACCCAAAGGGTTATAGGTGTCTATATGACTTTCCGACCTCGTTTGTCACCAACACATGTATCCTATGGAGGGCATTTCCAGTGCGCACGTTATCGGGCAGACGTCAGCCCGACGGTCTTTGCTCACTGAGTTGTCACGTCCTGTTGTGTCCAAACAAGCATGTCGAACAAACGTACCGACACTGCTGAGGAAGCGCCACAACCCATGGCGAGGCGAGAAGTGTACTTGACAACCATAGGGGCTCGATGACAGTAGCTTTGACAAATGCAAATCCACTGCGCCCTCCGCGTGCGCGCCACCGCCGCCTACTAATGTTCAAGACAAAATACCAGTGGATTTGCATTAGTCAAAGCTACTGTCATCGAGCCCCTATGTTGACAACCTGTAAGTCTTCAGCTGGCTAGGGTTTCGCTTGTATTCTCCATCGTCACCTGATGTCCAAGGAGATTCAAAAAATAAAAATAGTGGGAGAATTTGCTGACGAGCGAAAGAAATGCGACATTTTCGGAACCATCGGAAACACTTTAGTAATGCAACATTTTCGGAACCATCGGAAACACAAAAGTGTTTCCGATGGTTCCGAAAATCCTGCATTAATTTTGCTCGTCAGTATATATTGCGCAACAATTTAAAATGGGCAGCGTAATTGTCGTGCAAGCGACCAATATCAGTTATGAAAAGTAAATTTCACTTTGATATGGTTGCCTGTCATGAAAGAATCAAAACTGTAGATTTTAACCTATTCAGCCCTGACGCAATACAGCAGGAGATGGGTCGACCATGATAATTCAAGGGTAGTGCCAGATTAGCTTGGCGTCTGTCGGTGCCAAGCTAATCTGGCACTGCTCTTGAATTATCATGATCGATCCATCTCCTGCAACTGGTGCATAGTCATTAGATGACGCCTCCAAAATTTTGGAAATACGGCCGTCGGGCTGAATGAGTTAATATTTGTAGAGACAGCTACGTGCATATGTCAACATAACAAATCCATGAGCAAGTTCCACCAGAAACAAAGTAAAAAATTAAAATGTTACGTTTTTCCAGAAATAAACAGCAGTGCACAGACTTACCTGTATGTCAGCTGCAGCCCTAGCTCCAATGTTTAATGTTGTTGTCCATGTCTTGTGGTGGTCTTTACATTTGTATGCGTACTTTTTGTGCGTCGCTTTCTAATTAGTTTTCATTAGAGATACACTTAGAAGACACTGGCACGACTCTTCGAATATCCGATACAACAGAAATTAATAAAACGTACAAATAACAAAATAACACACCAAACAGTACAACTAAATGACCGTCGTTTAACTATAAGTCAACTGATACAAGGAAACGCGTTCATTCACAAATTCTCTTGTTTACCAACAAGACTAACACAACATGAATGTCATTACGTGCACAAGAATCCATAAAAATGTTAATCTTAACTCATTTTGTGGCTCAAATTTGAACACACGCATTCTTATTTCCTTCGCTAACTTATCAGTTGCTATTGGCAGTCGAAAGATCTTGCAGCCAATCAGACTGGCCACGTTCAAATCACAGTGAGAGAGTTTCAGTCATAAAACCTACGGAAAGGCCTTGAAGGTGTGTTCATACCTTGATAAAATTCAGTAGCGCGTGCTTTCTAATCTCTTGGCATTCTCTCTGAGTGACCGAACACGACACAGAAACCACTGTGGCAATAGAAGTGTTAGAAGTTGATCTTTTCACTGTCGTGATATATTGAACACTACTACACTGCAATAGGCATAGATCATCATGGGCCCGCGCAATTGCGGGGGCTCATGAGGATCTATACCTCTTGCTGTATTTTTGTTCCTTTTACGGCTGGGGGTCTTCGATATTACCGTGATCTCAGAAACACAGTAAGCGTCAACTTGCAGTGCAGGGGCAAGGGCCTCACGAGAATCTGTGCTTATGGCTGGACCAAATCACCTGGGGCCATTTGCATGAGCGAGCTTAGTCCTGCACCAGCCACTAAGCACCTTGCTTAGTGGCTGGTGCAGGACTAAGCTCGCTCATGCAACTGGCCCCTGCAGCTGTTTCATGGTTTTATTCTAAGGTACGCACGTCAGATACACACTGATAGTAAACGGAATAAATAGTGGACGAGGGTGCTGGATGGACGCCATGCACATGCACACACGCACGCACGCACGTCGCACACACACACAGAGTCATACACGCACGCAAACAACAACAAAAACCACTGCACGCACGCACGCACGAAAACACGTACACGCACAGAATTCCTTATTTACTCATTCAACCCCGCCAATGCCGTATTTCCCAAATTTTGGAGGCGTGATTTAACGAATATGCATCAGTTGCAAGAGATGAATCGACCATGATAATTCAAGGGTAGTGTCAGATTAGCTTTATGCCGACAGGCACCAAGCTAATCTGGCACTACCTTTGAATTATCATGGTCTATCCATCTCCTGCTGTAGTACGTCGGGACTGAATGGGTTAAGAAGTCAGCATCAAGTAAGAGATTAGTTGTGTTATCAAAGTCCGCGGTGTAATTCACAGGCGACATGATGGTGTTTACAATGAACGGCATGTCCTCTGAAACAGTCTCCAGGTGACCCACATAACGACACGGTCTCCGACAGAACCTACAGAAATCATGCATAGGGATGGTGTGAATATCACGTCGTTCTCTGTGGGTCTGAAAGTTGATGAAGTACTTGATGAACTCGTCAAAAGTGACGTCATGTCCGCATTGCAAACTCTCTGCTGAAGCATTTTGTCGGAACTTAGAGATCACATACTTACCCATCCGATTCCAGTACAGCGTGTTGGGCGAATAAAGCTTGTCAACGTAGTCTGAAAGCAGCCTGGAATAGGGCTCACGCACAAACACGAAAAAGTCAGCGATGGGATCATGGGCCCCGCTCGGAACACGTTTTTTACTTTCAGTTTTATTCTGCTGTAACATTTTACGTGCTGCCGTCAACAGTCGCTTCCAGGTCGTAGAACCGCACTTGGTGATAGGACAGTAGTATGTGTTCAATTTGGGCAGGGCCAGTAAAGATCACGTCTTTCTTCTCTGGAACCTGGTGGAGTTGCCGTACATATCACAAGCCGTTTCCAGAATCTTGCGACGTTCATCAAACCTCAGTCGGACATGTTCTTACGTCCGTCGCTGTCCTTCAGATATCTGTTTTACATACCCTGATGAGGGTAAATAATGTGCATAAACCATTTCAGAATTCACTGAGCTCCGTCTACCTTGCTGCTGTATTGACGTGTTTTTCCATGTCAGGTTGACTTGCTGAAAAGAAAAACACAATCCGGTATTGTAAATAGATTGCACACTTGATCCTATGTAGCGAACTTTAACTACATTGTTTTGGACATAAAATGTATCACAAATAGAATATATTTGCTCACACGGCCATCAGCGATTAAACACGAAACACGACTTCTGTTTATAGTACCATGCAACTGTCAGTCCCACGGTGACAAATAGCTGTATCTGATATTCAGGGAATCAGATTTTAGTGGGAACACTTCTCGTGGTGATGGATCAAAACCAAACAATTTAAAATCTAAAAACAGTAACTCCTGCAGTCGAAGTCGATCTTCTAAAGAAACGGTATTAAAGGCTTCTGCCAGTGCTTCAGATTTTTGGATTCGGCGAGATTGCGTATCGCCTGAACGGTCTAGAGCTTTCAGGCTTACGATCTGAAATGTCTTCACGTCTATATCTTTCATTTGCATGCTGCTCAGGGGAAATGACTCTGATTTGCTGATTATTCCCCTTGCGTGCCATTTCTTCCAGATGCGTCTCCCAGCCTCTTCCAAATCCATGCATTCCTGGATGATAGGCCGCATTCTGTTGAACACCATGTTGGTGTTGTTGACGAGGGTCAGATTGTCAAAGTCCCTCGTGTAGGTCACTGGGGAATTGATCGCCCTTTCAATGAAGGGCAAGTCCTCGGCAATGGTTTCCAGGTGGCCTACGTAGAGGTAAGGGATCTCACAAAGTCTACATTGGTCATGTGTAGGAATGAAGTGTGAATCGCGGTGTTCTCCTGTCGTCTGAGAGTGGATGACGTACTTGATGAACTCACTAAAGGTCACATCATGCCCGCAGCGTAAGCTCTTGTCAGAGGCATTAGGTCGAAATTTGGCTACAATGTAGGTCCCTACTCTGTCCCAGTATAACGGGTTTGGCCCAAACAACTTGTCCACGTATGCCGACAGAAGCCGCATGTAGGGTTCTCGGACAAACACAATCACGTTAGCATTCACAGCGTTCATCCCATTCCAATCACTCGGCGTTTTTCGGCCGGTCCTGTTCAGACCCATATGATGTCGGATTGCTTTGAACAGTCTCCGCCACGTTGTGGAGCTGCACTTGGGTATGGGACAGTAGTAAGCGTTCAGCGTATGTAGGTGCAGCAAGGACGCCGCACTTTTGCGAAATTTGTTCGATCTCCCGTGTAGCTCACATCCCTTTTGAAGAAGTCTGCGTCGTGATTGAAACCTCTCCCTAATTTCTTCGTGTGACAGAGTTGCTGCTGCCTCTGATTGCATAGAATTCACAGTATTTGTCTTTTCGGTCCCAGTGAAGAGCCACTCCTTGCGTCCTCTGATAGTGTATTTCTGCTGCACAGAAGAACAGGAATCATAACAATTTTTAACTCATTCAAGACGGGACCGCATCCGGATACGCGGCTATAGCCGCGTATCCGGATGCGACCCGTCTCGAATGCGTTAACACATTCTAGACATGCTGCATTTGGATACGGTGTTTAAGGCCATGTATCCGAGTGCAGTACGTCTAAAATGCGTTAAACAAAATAATAAAATAAATTATAAAATTTAAAAAAGAACAAGTACTATTCTAATGGGTTTATTCATTCTTAAACCACAGATGTATATACTTTGTTTGTGGTGATCTCTGTCCATATCGTAACATGCCGAAGAACAAGCGTGTGTAAGTAATTAATGATACATCCAGTAATTTGTGATACATTAAAAAGTATTCTTTCTACAGCTGAAAGTGTGATCGTGTCTTTGGAAGAAAGAGAAAGCGTTACACGTTTGCATAACAACAGTAAAAATCTTCAAATGGATACAACTAAACAGAGACAGCAAGTGATGGAGTTGCTGGAGGATAAAGGAAAAGCAGAAAAGGGTAACAAAAGGGTCCACGAGAAACTAGGTGTGATAGAGCTTTCTCAGTTACACACCTCCTTCTTTACTGCCTTTGAGCAGAAAAGCTGTATCACACACATGTGATACAGCTTGGCTGGATCACACGTGTATGATACAGCCCTGGTGCGTTAACGGCAACGAGAGCAGACACTTATCTTGCAGAAAGTCTGGTCAGCAAAAAGGCACGGGCACACGCAATATTGAAATTTGACCCACTTTTAGCTCACGTGCAATGACATCATTCCATAGTGACCACTGCTATTCATGCGTCACTTATTGCGCTTTTACGTCATAATGTAGGAACATGTGTCTGGCATCCAAAATATTGACGTCACATTACAAAGTAAATTACGTCGAGATCTTTGCCAAGACACAATGGAGGCCGCGTTGTGACTAGGCGTGTGCCGAAAACAAACTCGCATCCGATTACTGCAAGGGAAAGGCGAGTAAGAAATAGATTCTTAAATCGGTGTTAAGGTGATACTGAAAATTTCATTATCGTGGGTCTTAAAACCTTATCATACTAGCTGTCGCTCATAGGATACGGTTTTAAAACCACTCGAGTGAGATTTTCAGTATCACCTAAACACCGACGTCAAAATCTATAGACGTTATTTTCATTCCTATCTCACACGACAAATCCCTTTTACGAAATCCGTAGCATGTGACCTCGCTACAAAAGCTCTCTTTGTGACGCGTCTTGGATGCCAGTTTTGTTCCATAAAAGACCACCAAAACGTTCTAAAGTACAAAGCTACTTAGTGTTGCTCGAAACAATGGGCAACATTAGTTGTTTGCAGCACACATTTGCAGCAATATATAGTGCGTAACAGACCACAAAAGAAAGAATCTTTGCGGAATCGAAAGCACACGAGCGTCCTATGCGACTATTTTACTGGCGAATTTTTAAACCTTTTGAGGCAAACAGTCACTCACCTGTACCAGTGCATTCCTCTAACAGTTTGTAGATAATACTTTTGGTCATGCAGACGGCAACGACATGAAATATCTTATCATAAGTCTGTTATGTATACATGTATATTGTTTTGACGTCAGTCATGTCTGGCGTGATCCATGTCAAAAGATTTCATCTTGATTTCTTTTACGAAAGTAGCATAGGACTGAGAAATACGTTATTGGTAGCAGGGATTTGCTGCATGGACCATTGTAGGACTTCGGGAGGTCAAAAGAAACATTGTACCCCTCAGCACTTCGGCCTTCGGGGTACAATGGTTCCTTTAACCTCCCTCAGGCCTATACGGGTCTTTGTGGCAAACCCCTGCTACCAATAACTAATTGTCATGAGTACAAAGCAAAAAAGCTGAAGGAATCATTCGTTTCCTTAGTATAATTTCTTACACATATGATATCTGAAGCTGGATTAAAACCAAAAACTTTAAAGTCCAAAAAGAGAAGTTCTTGTAGCTGTTCAATGTCTGAAGAGGGAACGCTATCAAATGCTTCTCTTAGCGCTTCTTTCTTCTGACCCTTACGATCAGCCTTTTCTCTCGATCTCTCGAACACTGATAGAGTTGCATTCTGAAATGCTTCCAACGAAATGTTTACACTCTGTTCCTTCGTGAGTGGGAACGGTTCCGTGTTGCTGATGATGCCTCGAATATGCCACTTTTTCCAAAGTTTCCTGCACGCCTCTTCCAACGTTATGCACTTCTCTATACTTGTCCTCATTTTGCTGAAGACCAAGTTAGCGTTTTTGAGAAGTGTTAGAACGGAATAATCTTTTGGCTGCTCGACTGGTGATTTCATGGCTTTCTGGATGTAGGGCATGTCCTGACTGATGGTTTCCAGATGGCCGATGCCCTGACGATGATCCCTCGTGCACCAGTCACAGTGATCGTGGGTCGGCACAAAATGGCCGTCACGATGAAACGAAGATTTCTGCATCCAAATTACGAATTTTATAAATTCGGCGAAAGTAATGTCATGTCCACACAACACACTATGTGGCGAGGGATTCTCACGAAACAGTTGCACAATGTTCCTGCTCTGCTCCGCCCAAAACAGGGCGTTCGGTGACAACAGCTTGTCGGTGTACGCGGACAGAAGTCTCATGTATGGGTCTTGGACGAATGCAAACGTTACTTTTTCAATGCTGGCGTTTTCAGAAGTGATGTAGTTTCCGCGTTTTTGGAGTTTGTTGAAAATACGTTTCCACGTTGTGGCGCAGTACTCCGCCATCACGTTTCTGCCCTTGATGTGATATGTGGCGGAGAAGAGATGGAGGGGTAAGAGATTGAACTCCGTAGTGTTGCCGCAACGTTGGCACGCTGCGTAAGAGTTGCCAGACGATCATCAAACCGTTGACGCACAAAAGCCTCCTCTTCTGGATCTAGCTCTTGAGATTGATCCGGCACTTCAGTTTGATCCAGCACTTCAGTGTGATCTGGCCCATCGAGGCCAAAACCCATTCTGGCAAGCAGCCTGTGCACCTAAGGGAATAGATGGGACTGTTTTGTTAATCCTTTGGAGACGAATGAGCTTAACGGCCGGATGATAAATCGATGAGTTAGTTACGTTCTCTGTGACACCTTGATATTGTCTAAGTAATATGTGGATAGATGGGTGGGTGGATGGATGGGTGGTTGGATGGATGGTTGATGATGATGATGATGATGATGATGATGATCGTGAGCAGACAGGCCACTAGACGATGAGTTCACACGTGGTTAGTTCGTAGCCCACTAGGACATAACAGATAATAGACGAGCCAGTTCAAGTGAGTTTGTCAGCTGACCAAAGGCTATACGCATTGTGTTGCATGTTGGTGAATCCGCAGCATGAATGATAAATCACATGGTTATGTTTCTCTATGAATTTGCATTTCTGGATGATTCAAAGACGTCTTAGAAAGGTAACAGTATGTGTGTTACGTTGGTCACACAGAGCGACAAACAGACATAGAAACTGCTCACCAAATTACTGCCCCTGATCGCTTCGCCTATTCTTGGATTGATGACATAACCTGCGACACAGAAATCGACTTCTTACAATACGTTACACAAACATACCAATAAAATCACAACAAACGTATTCAGCTCACCCAACCACCCATCCATTCATCCATCAGTTAGCACTTAACCCCTTCACTGCCGAGCAAAAATGAACACCACCTAACTGCAAGAGGTATAGATCCGCACGAGCCCCCGCAATTGCGGGGGCTCATGAGGATCTATGCCTCTTGCTGAAACCACTTTGTTTCCATTGTTCATGGGACGGCTGGAGCCCTTTCGCCTTGATTTTACACAGAATTTAGACGTACAAGGTACGTGCAGTGAAGGGGTTAATTCCCCCGGTGTATGCAGCCACGTGTATTGTAAACGGTATCGGTGGGAGCACGCACAAGAGGTGAATGCTCAGTCATCAAACCGTTGGGTTAATCACACATTGTCTTTAACCCTTTCAGTGCCAGCCGAGGGGTATTATGTTTCTGCAATCTTCGCTGATTCACAACCAAAAAGCCCTAGCTGTCCCAGGAACGTAGACTCAAAGCGTTGTAAGCAAGAGGTATAGATCCTCATGAGTCCTTGCAGCTGCGGGGGCTCATGAGAATCTATACCTCTTGCAGTTGGGTGGTGTTTACATTTTCTCGGCAGCGAAGGGGTCAAGTGCTAACTGATGGATGAATGGATGGGTGGCATTCAAATTGTGACGTCGTTTTTCTTTCAGGGCTTTAGTTCTGGGCACCTGAAACTCCATTCACACCAAACCTCACCCACCTGATGTGGTCAGCAGAAGTCCGCAGACACATACAGAGCCTATGACCAAGAGGGCAAGCATACACCGCTTTAGTTTGAGAAACTGCGCCATTCTGTACAGATGCATCCTTTGCGCGGAATGCTGAAATTTTAGAGAGAAAAAACATAATTAAGGAGGCTTGGAGTCTTCGTTATTGAAACACATAAACGTTGACATTAACACATTCTGCCCCAGAACCGAAATCCCCAAATATTCTGAAGTTGAACTCTGAAGGACTGTATTGCAATTCTAGAGACAGATCGAGCTTGATAGCTCAAGAGTGGTGCCAGAATAGCTTGGTGCCTATGGGCGCCAAGATATTCTGACACCACCCTTGAACTATCATGCTCGATCCATGTCTTGCTGCGTTGTGTCCGGGCTGAACAAGTTAAGAAAGGAAGCATGAAGGTCAATAGTTCTCACACGAGGTATAGTAAAGTTTGATGTCATAGAAGTGTTAGTGTGAAGTCTGAACTGATCCTTTTTTTTTTTTGTTTTGCCAACGACGGAAATGCTGCCCGCGTTCCAAGATGGGAGCCTAGGTTCCAATAACATTCAGTGTGGCCATGCTATGAAGGATTCAGAGAGAGAATATTATATAGCCACCATATATATCTGTCACGCGTTCAGTTTGTTAAGTTTTTTTTAAATGTTTTGGCGGTTGTTTGTATAGTAGAGCAAACCCATTTTGAAACAACCTCCAAACACATATAGGAATTAACAAGTCGAACAAGTGACAGACATTTTTAGGAATGAGTAAATCTTGTTATGTCGATGTTAGTTTTGGATTCCTCATTGGGATTTCATCGTGTGTATGAGGAAATGCACACTTTTGGCCTTTGTTTTATGCGGGAGGCGTGTTTGAATGGATACACTTTAACGAATTATTTAAAGGTCATTCGGTGTCCAAAAAATTGACAATTTCTTTTTGAAATGCGTAGTCCTCGGATTAACTCATTCGCTGCCAGCCGCATCCGGATGCGCGGCATAAACCGCGCATCCAGATTCGGCTGGCTGCGATTGAGTTAATGTCAAAGTGAGAAGACAGAAAATTGGCAAATAATATCAGTTTTATGATTGTATTTGCCTAATTATCCATTCATGTGTAAAGGCCAACAAAGCCTTTAATGTGACCGTATTGGGTAAATGCTTTATTTTTCATGTTTTTTTAAACATCGTATTAACAATAGTGCTGTCAGTACAAAAAACGGTAATAGTAGAATTATTTTCATACCCTCCCCTTATATGGTAGGTACACCGGGTTCACGTTGTTAGTGTATCTGTGTATATGTTTCTGACTGTTCGGATACTCGTTTGGGCGAAATCTTCCAAACTTCTGTTTTAATTTCTTTCAAATTTTACTTGTTAATAGTTCTGACTTCAAATATTTGTCAGTGCTCAAATCAAAGGACACAACTTTATGGTCAAGGTAACTGCCGCCATATTTAAATTTTGGACACTATGGACAATAATTATCTCTAAAAGTCGTTCAGTTCATTTATTTCAAACATTTGTTTGTGTAAGCTTTTGGATATGGCAAATGTTCGAAACAAAAATCACGCAGAATCTTCAAGGTTAAGGTCACGACAATAATTTTTGTTTAAAACAAGTTCTGTTTTTAAAAGCTGCAAGATCTCTTGAACTTCTGGATCCAGTTTAATCAACTTTACTGATTGGTAGTCTTTGATGAGGAGAAGTGTCCCCATGCAAAATTGAAAGTAATGGTGGACATATTTATTAATGGACTCTTGATCCAATATTCGGATATCACTTGACCGAATTTCTTTGAATTTTGGTTGATGATAGATAAAAAAAAGGTTTTTATTGATTTTGTTTTCTCAATATCATTATTTTATTTATTTATTTTTTAATCTTCAGTATCAATAAATAAGGCTATACACAGAATTATTTTTGTTGTTTCTATTTAAAAATAAGAACAACTTTAAAACGGAACTCGTCGGAGCGCGTTCCGGAGCATGCACGTGACGTTTTGGGCTTGCGGGCTGGATATTCTGGCAAAGAAGTTCATTTTTTTTCATGGCTTGACTTCGCGAACGAAGATTCTATAGGGCTTGCCCACGTCGTCTGCAGGCATTTTCGTGACTGCGGAGGCCAATCCGGGACAGGCAGGTTCGACCGCAGTGGCTGCAGGGGAAGGTCTGGTCAGGGTTCTGAGTTACGACAACTCTGTTTTTTCTCCTGAGCCGCTTGTCCTTGAGGTTAGCTCTGCGAGAGTCCTCAAAGGAGACGGCTGCCTTGTGAATGGTGGAGCGCCAGGTGTCACGGTCCGCAGCAAGCAAAGACCACTGGCGGTGGTCGATTTGGCAGGCACTAAGTGACTTCTTGAGACCGTCTTTGTATCTCTTCTTTGGTGCCCCTTTGTCTCGGTGTCCAGTGGCGAGCTCGCCGAACAGAGTGATCTTGGGTAGGCGATGATCCTCCATCCTGGAGACGTGCCCCGCCCAGCGAAGCTGTGTCCGCAGCAGCAAAGCCTCGATGCTCACAGTTTCCGCCTGTTCAAGGACCTCGACATTGGTGACATAGTCACTCCAGTGAATGCTGAGGATGGTACGCAGGCAGCGCTGGTGAAAGCGTTCGAGGAGTCGTAGTTGGCTGCGGTAGAGGGCCCAGGACTCGGAACCGTACAGCATTGTGGTGAGGACGACAGCTCTGTACACGCTGATCTTGGTGCCTTTTTTCAGCTGTTGATTGTGCCACACCCGCTTGAATAGTCGCCCGAAAGCACTGTTCGCTTTTGCCAGCCTGTTGTCCAGCTCCTTGTCCAGCTTGGCGTTTGACCCCCACCCAGGTCTGCCCTGGGGGACTTGGGTGGGGTTAACTACTTTTTAGTTCCCAGGGTCACCCTGGTCAGCCCCACAGGGTGGGGTTTCCCCTCTATTCTGGGGCATGTGTTTCTGTCTACCCTTGGTCCATTCACCTGTATTTTCCTTTTAAAAACTATTCTGGGGCATGTGTTTCTGTCTACCCTTTGTCCATTCACCTGTATTTGTCCCCCACCCGGGTCTGCCCTGGGGGACTTGGGTGGGGTTAGGTATTTTTTAGTTCCCAGGGTCACCCTGGTCAGCCCCACAGGGTGGGTTTTTCTCTCTATTCTGGGGCATGTGTTTCTGTCTACCCTTTGTCCATTCACCTGTATTTGCCTTATTAAAACTCTCCCTACTGTCTGCACTGCCTGTAGCTCTTGATATTGGATGTGTGTTGCTAAATGGTCTTAGCTTTATTTAGCCCCTTGTGTTAGGTTTATTTAACGTATTTGACCGGCTGGCGACATACATTCAATGTTCTGTTTATTTTTTTTTTCACAAGCAGTGCAGGCACGTCCTGAGAAAGCCTTGTTGCTGTCGGGACGTTAAGCAATGTACAATCAATCAATCAATCAGCTTGGCGTTTGACGTGATGATGCAGCCGAGGTAGGTAAACTGGTGTACAGACTTCAGTTCGGACTAGCCGATGGTGATGTGGGGGAGGGCGATGCTCTTCCTTGGGTGCTGGCTGATGAAGGACCTCTGTCTTTTTCAGACTGACCTCGTCCAAAGAGCTGGGCGGCATCTGCGAAGCAGGACGTAATGCGCTGCAAGGCTCTCTCTGTGTGTGCAACGAGGGCAGCGTCATCAGCAAAGAGCAGCTCACGAATCAGTTGGTCTAGGGTTTTCGTGTGGGCCTGCAGTCGTCTGAGGTTGAACAGGCTGCCATCGAGACGATACCTGATGTACACTGCGTCGTCATCGTCGAGGTCCACTGTGGCCTGCTTCAACATCATGCTGAAGAAGATGGTGAAGAGGGTCGGTGCCAGCACGCAGCCTTGCTTCACGCCGTTGCGAATGGGGAATGGTTATGAGAGGTCACTGTTTAGTCTGACCTGGCCTTGCTGGTCCTCGTGGAGCTGGACGATCATGTTGAGGAACTTTGGGGGACAGCCTAGTCGCTCCAGGATCTGCCACATACCTTGCCTGCTCACAGTGTCAAACGCTTTTGTTAGGTCGACAAACGTTACGTACAGCCCTTTGTTATGCTCGCGGCACTTCTCCTGAAGCTGTCTCAGCACAAAGACCATGTCGGTGGTACTCCTGTTGGCTCTGAAGCCACACTGGCCCTCTGGGAGGTGGTCTTCAGCGATGGCAGGTACCAGCCGATTCAGGAGCAACCTTGCGAGAATTTTCCCGGCAATGGACAGCAGGGTAATTCCACGATAATTAGAGCAGGCAGACTTCTCTCCTTTGTTCTTGTACAGGGTGATGATGACTGCATCACGGAGATCCTTTGGTAGTGTTCCTTTTTCCCAGCAGCAGAGAAAGAGGTCGTGGAGCTTGTTGTGCAGTGCTGGGCCTCCATGTTTCCAGATCTCTGGCGGGATTCCGTCAATGCCTGCTGCTTTGCCACTCTTGAGCTGGTGGATGGCTGTCAGGGTCTCTTCGGCGGTGGGCGTTTCGTCCAATTCAACCTTTAGTGGAAGGTGTGGGATTTGGAGGATGACTGTTTCTTGAACAGTGCGCTCAGCGCCGAAGAGGTCCTGAAAGTATTCCGACCAGCGGTTCAAGATGGAGGTATTATCTGTGAGGAGTGCCTGTCCATCTGCGCTTCGCAGGGGACTTTGTACCAGGTGCCTAGGGCCATACACTGCTTTCAGTGCTTCGTAGAAGCCCCTGTAGTCACCGTTGTCAGCGCAGAGCTGGGTCCTCTGTGCGAGTCTGGACCACCACTCGTTCTGGAGTTCTCTAAGCTTGAGCTGGAGACCACTGCAGATGAGGCGGAAGGCAGACTTCTTCACAGGGCAGGAAGGCTGGGCTAGGTGGGCCTGGTGGGCGGCTCTTTTGTTTTGCTAGAAGTTCCTGGATCTCTACGTCGTGTTCGTCAAACCAGTCTTTGTTCCTCTTTCTAGCAAAGCCCAAGACTTCCACAGAAGATTTTACAATAGCAGTTTTCAGTTGTTCCCAGAGTGTTTCAGGGGAGGAGTCTGCTGGATTAACTGTGTCTTTGAGCATGCGCTGTAAATCGGCCTGAAGGGCAGCTTTCTTGTCGTCACGCTGAAGGCTGGCAACATCAAGCGTTTTCTTGGGGGGGGGGGGGGGGGCCCTTTCTTGGGTTTCAGCTTGAGGCGGAGCCTGAGTTTGCAGCGAACAAGGCGGTGGTCAGTGTGGCACTCTGCGCTGGGCATCACTCTGGTGAGGAGGACGTCACTGCGGTCCCTCTGACGCACTAGGACATAGTCGATAAGGTGCCAGTGCTTGGAGCGAGGATGCATCCAGGTGGTCTTTCGACTGTCCTTTTGCTGGAAAGTAGTGTTGGTGATGACAAGTTGCTGCTCTGCACAGAGCTCCAACAGTAGGCGACCATTGTCATTGCAGTTCCCAACGCCATGCTTGCCGAGGACTCCTTTCCAGGCTGCAGAGTCTTGGCCCACTCTGGCGTTGAAGTCGCCAAGGATGATGACTTTGTCGTCTGCAGGGGTGCTCTGCAGGAGGCTGCGCAGGTCAGAGTAGAACTTGTCTTTTTCTGCAGGCTCTGCCAGGAGGGTTGGGGAGTACACACTGAGAATGGTGACGTATTGCTGGTGTCTCAGTGGGAGGCGCATGGACATGATGCGGTCGGAGTGACCCGTTGGTAGGTTTTCCAACTTAGTCGCAATGGGGGTCTTAACCATGAAGCCCACGCCTGAGAGCCGTCTTTCTGATGCAGACCTGCCTGAGCAGTAGAGGGTGTAGCCAGCGCCAAGTTCTTGGAGGCTGCCTTTCTCCGGGAGGCGTACTTCGCTGAGCGCGGCGATGTCGATGTTTAACCTCCGCAATTCATGGGCAATGAGGGCGGAGCGACGCTCAGGGCGTCCGCTGTCTGCTGTGTTGAGCATGGTTCGGATGTTCCAGCATGCTACGTTGAGTCCGGTCGTGGTCGTCATGAGAGTGGATCCATTGTTTTTTCTTGTTTTCTGACTGCATGAGAATAGGCCCGTTGACCGCGGCTAGCCAACTGGGGTTACGAGGGGATGAGCTTTGGTTAGGCCACCTTTTCTAGGCCCCTCTCCGTGTGGAGCAAGCAGTGCTGTCCCTAGAGAAGGCTGCTTGGTCGTTCAGGGTGTGCCGAGTGACGTTGTCATCCCCAGGTCAACATCAGGCGACCAATATCCTGAACCGCCTGCATGCAGGTTTGAGACTGCGGCTTCCAGTGACATCTTTCACCTGCCGTTTTGCCCCTTGCCCATCGCTACAGGACTTGGAAAGTTCAGTGTCATAGTCCGTGGGCGTTTCCTAAAGCCTGCGTGGTGGAGCTTTTTGGTGGAGTGCAGTGTGCGCAGTACTGGCCCCACCCTTTAAACCCTTCGTTCGTTTGCCATGGCCTAGCAAGCTGGGACGGTGGCATCGAGGTCCTCAGGTCGTAGGTTTTATATCAGACTGTCCTTGTCTTAGTCTCTGGCTCAAAAGCCTTCCCCGGAGACACGGGGGCTTTGATGTCAGGGGTTTCTTCCCTTAGCCTTTCCGCAGCCAAGCGGCCAGGCCTGCAAGGCAGCAGGGGACTCGTGGGGCCGGGGTCGTCTATGTTCCGTGCAGATGTGAACATCTGCCCACTGCCCAGACGGTGACACTTACCAGAGGAGAAAAATCCAACGCCGGAACCCGGTATCGAACCTCGCACCTTTGGCATTGGAGGCAGACGCCTTAACCACTGCGCCACTTCCCCGCCTTGGCAAAGAAGTAACAATATGAAAATGATGTCACATCTAGCTACGCAAACCTTGCTGGAGAACGTACTTTTGGCAGTAAGCGCTGTGTATGTGTGTGTGTGTGTGTGTGTGTGTGTGTGTGTGTGTGTGTGTGTGTGTGTGTGCATTGGTGGATCCATGGGGGGTTGGAGCCCCTACGGGGCACAACCAGCTTCCATAACCCCCTCCCCCCTTCTCCCCCTTCCCCCCTCCCCCTGTCATGCATGACTATTTTATTTTGGTGGGGGGAGGGGGGGGGGGGTTATGGAAGCTGGTTGAGGTCATTTATTTGTACTATTCGACTATTCTTCTTTCTTGTAAAGTGTATTTCGCACTGGTCCTTACGAGATTTTGGGTGGGCCCAGTATTGCCATGGGACTAGTCAAATACTCCATTCGGCACTTCTGATCTGGTCAGAGTACTTGAGCCAGACATAGAGTGTCATGTGCCCCTGCACTCACAGGGGCTCATGAGCAGATGTACCGTTTGCTCTGCGATACACTCCTCATTGCTCTCTTGGCTTGACTTCGCGAACGAAGATTTTATAGGAGTTGCCCACGACGTCTGCAGGCTTGTTCGTGGCTGCGGAGGCCAATCCGAGACAGGCAGGTTCGACCGCAGTGGCTGCAGGGGAAGGTATGGCCGGGGTTCTGAGCTGCGGCATCTCTGTTTTTTCTCCTGAGCCGCTTGTCCTTAAGGCTAGCTCTGTGAGAGTCCTCAAAGGAGACAGCTGCCTTGTAAATGGTGGAGCGCCAGGTGTCACGGTCCGCAGCAAGCGAAGACCACTGGTGGTGGTCGATTTGGCAGGCAATAAGTGACTTCTTGAGACAGTCTTTGTATCTCTTCTTTGGTGCCCCTCTGTCACGGTGTCCAGTAGCAAGCTCGCCGAACAGGGTGATCTTTGGTAGGCGATGATCCTCCATCCTGGAGACATGCCCCGCCCAGCGGAGCTGTGTCCGCAGCAGCAAAGCCTCGATGCTCACAGTTTCAGCCTGTTCAAGGACCTCGACGTTGGTGACATAGTCACTCCAGTGAATGCCCAGGATGGTACGCAGGCAGCGCTGGTGGAAGCGTTCGAGGAGTCGTAGTTGGCTGCGGTAGAGGGCCCAGGACTCGGAACCATACAGCAGGGTGGTGAGGACCACAGCTCTGTACACGCTGATCTCGGTGCCTGTTTTCAGCTGTTGATTGTGCCACACCCGCTTGAAAAGTCGCCCGAAAGCGCTGTTCGCTTTTGCCAGCCTGCTGTCAAGCTCCTTGTCCAGCTTGGCGTCCGACGTGATAATGCAGCCAAGGTAAGTAAACTGGTGCACTGACTTTAGATCAGACTCGCCAATGGTGATGTGAGGAGGGCGATACACTGTCTTGGGTGCCGGCTGATGGAGGACCTCTGTCTTTTTCAGACTGACCTCGAGTCCAAAGAGCTGGGCAGCATCTGCGAAGCAAGACGTGATGCGCTGCAGGGCTCTCTCTGTGTGTGCAACGAGGGCAGCATCATCAGCAAAAAGCAGCTCACGAATCAGTTGGTCTAGGGTTTTCGTGTGGGCCTGCAGTCGTCTGAGGTTGAACAGGCTGCCATCGAGACGATACCTGATGTACACTGCATCATGAGCAGATGTACCGTTTGCTCTGCGATACACTCCTCATTGCAGTCTGAAACTAATACAGCCACCAGCTGTGGGAAAGTATCCAGTCAGTGCGCAACCAAGTCCCTCAGCCAGCCATAGAGGCTCGTGTGCCCCTTCAGTCACAGGGGCTCACAGAAAGCTATACCTTTTTTTGTGCGATACCATCCACGTTGCATCCTCAGTCGAGTCAGTCATCTAGGTTTAAGTCTACGATTGTGGACACGCCTCAAAGAGGCAATAATCTAATCAGATAGCGAGAAACCAGCTGTTCTCTCTTCCCCGAGGTGTGCAGTCTCTGCCCTGGTGTCAAGTTTTAAGGTCACCTTTTGATCGGACCCAGATAGAGTCGCTTGACTGTGATGATGGACTTGCCTAGGTGACTGCTAATCATCTAATCCCATCACGACGGACTGCACAACGGGTCGCCAGGCTCACTCAGATTGCGTACGCACTTTTGTCTTTTGAGGTAGTGTTAGCGGACATGCACCATTGCCTTTCAGAGCATCACTTTTGTCTTTGACACTTGCCATGCCACTAGAGGGGAGGTGCCAGATGTGTTGACTTGTGAACACTATGTAGCCCTTGAGCAATCGCCTTTCAGTGTAAGAGGTATGCATCATGGAAGACCATGACTGCTTATATGATCTGCGCCTGTGTTCCTCATATGGAGAAGGCTATTTGGTTATAGAGCAGTATCACGTTTTTTCACGAAAGGCATGTTAGAGTAGTGTATGGCTGAGTTGTTCCTCAAATGGAGGAGATAATTGGGAGTAATTGGGATAATTGGGGGTATATTGTTGTCGACACATACATGATAGTTGCCCCATTACAACTTTTTTTTTTAAAATCAGAAAATGAACACAAAACTAAAAGAATCAGAATTACCCATTTACATTTTCTGTTGCTGGGGGGGTGGGGGGTGGGGGGCGGAGGGGTGGGGGGGGGGGGTTAGGGGGCGGGGGAGGGGGGTAGAGGCGGGGAGGAGGACAAGCGTGTTTAGATGTGATCTGTCATCCTTAAGAAAACGTGCTATAAGTGGCGGTGTGTACTGAGATTTTTTTAAAAAAGTCATCTTGCAACAAATAAAAACTTTCAGTACTGATAACTATAAGTTTGAGAAAACTCCGACAAAAAGGAAATGCCTCAGAAAGACCACTATAGATAAAATAATGACAAATAAGACCACTATAGATAAAATAATGACAAATAAGACCACTATAGATAAAATAATGACAAATAAGACGAATTCAAAAGTAAGTGATAACATTGACATCACAAATTTAGTCCACAAAGTGATATTTTTTGCCAATGCATCTGAAACGTTCGTGTACACGTCGCCGTGAACTGTTTCTTTTGAGTGAAATTAAGTGCCTGTACTGAACAGAACTGGTAGAAAAGATGTTAGTTTGGCATGTGGTTTCCAGATTTGAAGAGTGATTTTTGACGTCACAGATAAAAAGGAAAGGCATGTTAATGAACTGCTGTAATAAGAATATAACAAGATGGGATGAACCATAACCCACAAAGTCCCTTCTATATGAGAGCTGTCCTCGCTGTCAATGGTCTTTACCTTTTGTCTTTGACCTGATTCTGATGTTGAATTAGAGAGAGAGAGAGAGAGAGAGAGAGAGAGAGAGAGAGAGAGAGAGAGAGGGAGAGAGAGAGAGAGAGAGAGAGAGAAAGAGAGAGAGAGAGAGAGAGAGAGAGAGAGAGAGAGAGAGAGAGAGAGAGAGAGAGAGAGAGAGAGAGAGAGAGAGATGATGATGATGATGATGATGAAACTTTATTTTTCAACGGTAAAAAGTTTTGACAGAAAACAAATCGTCATTTTACAAACTTGCCGTTGCTAACATCTACAGCATAAAATTAAGGAAACTATATATATATATATATATATATATATATATATATATATATATATATATATATATATATATATATATATATATATATATATATATATATATAAATTATAATAATAATAATTTTAAAATAAAAATATATTTACATACAAAACCCAAAAGCATCATTATATACAGAAAAAATAATAAACTCATCACCCAAACATGCACACACGCACGCACACACATACTCTAACACACACACAAACACGAGCACACACACACACGCGCATGAAATACACAAGGTACAAGAAATATTGCAGTGCCTGAGAAGTACTAAGTTTGACTCAGAGAGAGAGAGAGAGAGAGAGAGAGAGAGAGAGAGAGAGAGAGAGAGAGAGAGAGAGAGAGAGAGAGAGAGAGAGAGAGAGAGAGAGAGAGAGAGAGAGAATGACGTCCTATTTAGAGTATTATGTCAGTGTAAACGTTTTCTGTGTATCTGGCTCGTGCGTTTCTTTTTACCAGTGTGCTCTCGACACCCTGTCTTAAAATAGACACTTGGAAAATACCTGTTCAAACGCGCGTCGCCCGCGACACTAGGTCTCGACTTTTTAATTTTTTTTTTTAGGAGTTGCATACGTATAGACTTATGCCCTAAAACTATCATAGTCAAATTAATTTCATGCAGTTGTGTATCAGGATGAAAAGGGTTAAAGCTGCTGTTCACGCCCTTTTCAACAAATTTAGCAGCAAGTTATGACAAAATACAATCTTTGGATACGGTGGTGGTGTCTCTTTAGTTCCCCGTTGCATTAGGGCCATCTACTTTCAAACGAATGTCAACTTTTATCTCTGCCTTTGGTTTTTGTTTGGTTTGTTTTTTGTTTTTATTTTTACAAAAATGGCCGTGTTCAAATATAGGAGTCCGTTCAAATAACGTAACCTCTCCCCTATAAGGGAACAGGCCTTTATTTTTTTCCCTGCCACTATACGTAGGTCAGTTGTGTTTCTACAATCACTGTTTATTCAGTGCAAAAACCCGAAGTCGTCCAAGGAACATGGCTACAAAGTGGCGTCAGCAAGAGGCACAGACCCTCTTTTAGGCTTGAGGCCGATAAGATCTTTGTCTCCTGCAGTTGCATTGTGTTTATTGTTTCTCGGCAGTGATCGGGTTAACCGCCTTATCTAGGTAGCTACCGGTTCTGTTCACGACAATACCGGTGGTTGCATGCAGAAAGGGGTTAATCTTCACACCTGTTTGAATCACAAAAGACACATCAAACTTCGCTAAAACATGTTGCAGCAGAGATGGCAAGAGAGACATGTCAATCACAGTGACAGTTCAGTTGAGTACGAAGATAGATATTTTTATAATTTATTTATTTTATTTAATTTAATTTATTATTATTATTTTTTGAGGGGATTGGGGGGGTGGGGGGTGGGGTTCTCCAAAACAATAAAAAACAAATTTTCTCAAAAAATAAAACAACATTCTGTCTCCATATATTCATAAATTAGTCTTTTTTTCCCAATGAAATATTTTCCCCAAAATTTTTAGCAGTGCAGGGGATACTCTGCTGCCGCCCCTCCCGCCCCCTTTCCCAATTTTAGTTGGGGAGGAAGAGCATCCCCGGCCTCCCGGTATCTACGGCAGTGCAATTACAGTAAGCGTGTTTGATATTATCAGCGCAAGAATATTTTTTAGTTTAGTATCCGTCATCGCTTAAAAAAACAACGAATAGCCCAATAAGCCCTTATGGCTCACGTGTATGTCCAATCTACATGTGTGACCTTTGTGACAATAAGTAATGGGATGGCTACTACACCAGCAAAATCCATGTTTTCTAAACATTAATCAGTTTTCACACATCTGTCAAACACCCGTGTCCCTTTCACCTTTGCGATGAGTCGACTAAATTAGAATACATAGAAGGGTCTTATCATCACCAGCTACCTTTGTGCCAAATGTGATTGAAAAGTTTGCAAAACTGTTGATAATAACTACAATTCTATCAAAAATTGGCATTTTACACACATTTGCCGACCTCTTGTGACCCTTGATCTCATCGAGGGCTCATCCAAATTAATATGTAAAGATCGGTCTTAACATCAGGTATCTCTGTAGCAAGTTTGGGTTTGAAGTTGTAAATAGTATTTGCGGAAAAAAACATCTTTTGTCAAAATATGGCTATTTTTGACTGACCTATTTCTTGAGCTCTTGTGACCCTTGACCTTTCCGAGGGATCAACCAAATTAGTATGCACACAAAGGTGTTCCCATCAGGTGTCTTTGTACCGAGTTTGGGTTTGAAGTTGTAAATAGTATATGAGAAAAAAATATATTATGTCAAAATATAGTTATTTTTGACCTATTTCCTTTACCCCTGCGACCTTGACCTTTGTGAGAGGTCACTCAAAATGGTATGGTTAGAAAGGTTTTGCCACAAAGTATCCTTAAGCCAAGCTTGAAGACTATGGCTTGAATAGTCTCCGAGAGAAAGCCAATGCTAAAGTTTACGACGGACGACGACGGACGGACGAGGGACGGACGACCACTGGCCCAGAACATAGGCTCACTTTTGCTTCGCACGTGAGCCTAAAAACGAATGAAATGTATTCTGTGATGTTTTTGGTATGTCCAATCTCTCTATAATATCTGCTGGCTTGCATCAACCGGCTGGAGGGAAAAACAGAACCGTCAACACTACAAAAATGTTACTGATACGATAAATATACCTCTCCGCTGCAGTAACTAGGCTGACATACAGATGCATAAATTTAACACTGATTCAAACAACTTTTACGTCGTGTTCAAAACAATGAGCGCAATAGAACTGGTGTTCACAATACATCTTTACACCCTTGATAGTGTTCAAAAACATTTGTGTCAAAAATATTAGTTTTAGTATTTTAATTGTTCGTCAACCAGAAAGAAATGATTTATTCTTGTCTAGTAACGGATTTTCAATTACAACTTTAAGCAAGGACATGCTTACCTGGCAACATTTAGCTTTCATGCAGCATTTAAGGATACGGGCACACAACTGACTTATGGCGTTCTCTGTTTGTGCTGCATCGAGCATATGCACTAGTTGATTTAACAACAGCACTTTCCAACCTGTGACTAACCGATCGTTCCGTGACAAAGGCGCCCGTCAGCAGCGAGTTCATTATCACGCTTTCCGTCTGCCGAGAACCCTCGTGTTGCAAGACAGACATACCTGTGGCACGTCAGTCTCATCCAGTGACTCTTACTCGAGTGCACGCCTGGTATAGCCTGTTTGTGGAAAGTTTGCTTACTTCATTTTGCGGATAAGTTACCGCACATAATTTACAGATGACTCTGAACAAAAGTGTCTAGCTAAAGTCGACCTTATTTTATAGTTAATTTTGTTTAGTTGAGCAAAGGGTGGCTTAGCCGCTACCCTCGCGAAGGCTTGGAAATGGTCTATTACTGAACATGTATACTCTAATCCTGCCACGCAGAGAAACGCTGACACCTATTTAACCTGTTCAGTACCGAGAAAAAAAAAAGAGAAAGAAACACCACCCACTTGCGGGGGCTCATGAGGAGCTATGCCTCTTGCTGACACCACTTTGAATCCGTGCTCCTGGGGCATCTGGAGTTTCTGGCTCTTGAATTAACGAAGATTGCAGAAACACAGTCTGCGTCAACTTGCACTGAACGGGTTAACTCATTCGCGGCCAGCCGCATCCCGATGCGCGGCTTATGCCGTGCATCCGGATGCGGCTGTCCGCGAATGAGTCAAGTCGCGCGTGATTTTGGCATATGTGATGCTGGTCAGTGGTCGCTAAGAACAGGATATACACATTTCAGCTTGCAATCTCCTCAATTTCTCCACGATTGGGGGGGGGGGGGGGGGGGGGAGAGTCTGCATCGTTTCCACAACCAAACATTAAAATAATTAGGACTAAGTTTTATGTTCCCTTTTTGCTCTAAGGTTGTCCCCAAATAGCCCTTTGATTCAGACGCTATATGGACAAGCTTTGAACAAACGGGCTGTATGGACAGGCGACTCCCTGGGCGCACGAGGGTTTGCTCAAACGGAAATAAAATATATAAAATTACCTCAACGCCTGTGATCATTGGCGGTGATTTCATGAACCCTTTGGGTGTCGGTAGCGGTTTTAGTCGCGATGATTCATGCAGAAATCATCGCGACTGAAACCGCTACCGACACCCAAAGGTTAACGGCACGTCTGTCGCTTGCACGTCTACGACTTTTATGTTCCCCTGTGTCACATCGCGCTCTGCTTGCCCGGCTAATATATACTTGTGTGCAGGAACACATAATCAGTTGCTGGTCTGTGATTTAGTTGAACCTTACAGCCTGAGGTAAGGTCGAAAATCACACACCAGCACACAGAAAATGAATGGTTACGGAGCAGGTGTTTCCGTCGATCTGCGGCAATGATAGTCAAGACAGAAACACGAAGATCTATAATCAGGACACGTTGCGTGCTTTGTAATTAAAAAAAAAAAAACTTGTACTGATATGTATGTTTATGTTGCATCAACAGTCATGCCGTATGAAGGTGGCAATACGCATAAGTAGTAGTATTCTGTGTCAAGGTTTCTCTCTTTCTCTCTCTTTTTTTTTTTAAAGCCCTCCTTGTCTCAAACGTAGAAAGGTTAACGTAGAAAATGCAGAGTTTTTTTTGTTTTGTTTTAAAAAATTGAATACCAGACATTAATCGAGGCTTCGTGACAAGTATTTCGCCGGTCAGAGTATTTCAATTTGAAAGACACAATAATGTGTTTAATTGCTGTCAATGTTGCTTTTTGTCTACCGTATTACGGTAGACTTTAAAATGAGGCTGGTCGGAGCGCGTTCCGTAGAACGCACACGATGTGCTGGGCGGGCGGAACCCGTCATTTTTAGCTGGTTACTTCTTTGCCAGAATTCGGGGTCCACCCGCCCAGCACATCGTGTGCATTCTACGCAACGCGGCTCCGACCAGCCCCATTTCGAAGTTTTCCGTATTTTCAATACGGTAGACAAAACAAGCGCCGGCAGTGAATAATAATCGATTATTTTCGAAACAGGTTGCCGTGACAGGTATATAGTTTTTTTTTTTTTTTTTACTTTAGCGTTTAACGTCAAGAGGAGCAGACAAGATTTATCCCAGTCTACGAATTATATATCTCGCCGAGTCCGCCTTAACTCATTCAACCCACGCGCTTATTTCCCAAATTTTGGAGGTGTCAACTAACGACTATGGCACCTAATGCAGGAGATGGATCGACCATGATAATTCAAGGGTAGTGCCAGATTAGCTTTAAATTGGCACTACCCTTGAATTATCATGGACGATCCATCTCTTGCTGTAGGGCTTCGGGGCAAAATGGGTAAACGAACTCCAATTTAAACAAGATGGGATGACCCACAACTCACAAAATCCCTTCTATGTGAGAGCTGTCCTCGCTGTCAAGGGTCTTTACCTTTTGTCTTTGACCTGATTCTGATGTTGAATTATCTCCTATTGAAAAAGTCTCGCAGATCTGCTAATGCGTCAGTGAGTTCTTTAAGGGGCGCAGGACATAGGCGTGATTGATTTGTCAAACGTCATTTGTCATGACGTAAGTTTTAGTCTTTACGTAAATTTATATTTTACGTGATAAGAGTTTCACTTTCGCTTCATAGGCTTGCGAAAATGGTGACAAAACTAGAACTTCACGGTACAGTTTCAGTCTTGCTATAATTTGTGTGAAAGTAGGTTGACTTTACCTAGCTACATGATATACTAAGTACACGGGTCACTTGCATGCTCTTCTGAAAGCGCGTCGATGTGTGTGTGCGTGTTAGTGCGTGCCTGCCTGCGCGCTCCAAACATCTCCAAGAGGCATAGATCCTCATGCGCCCTCCAGGCGAATGAGGATCTATTCCTCCTGGAGATGCGCGCATGTTTGAGAGAGAGAGAGAGAGAGAGAGAGAGAGAGAGAGAGAGAGAGAGAGAGAGAGAGAGAGAGAGAGAGAGAGAGAGAGAGAGAGAGAGAGAGAGAGAGAGAGAATTACGTCATATTTAGAGTCTTATGTCAGTGTCTGCGTGGTGACGGAGTTGCCTTTTTTACGTCACCGCCACTGTCTGACTTTCTCTAGAATAAAGTTTTTTTTTTTAGTGTTTAATACTTTTCTAAAAAGAATTAATTTTTTACTAAGAAGTTGAAAGGATACAAAGCTGGCTAACGAACTCTTTCAATGTCTTTCTTCAAACTAGCTATATGCAAAAGTTCAAGTAAATATGACATAAACTAGGGACTCTAATCCGGGTCAACCGACTTGCATTAAACGGTTGTTTATGTCTTAAATGAGACATTCAATTACAATATGCTCGGAGGCTCTCTTAGCCACCCACTTGAGAAAGTATTTCGCCAAGTTTCAAGCTTGTGTGTACAGAAATATCGGAGATTCTATTGTTTACATACATACGCACACACAAACGCACATACATACATACATACGCACATACGGCGCTTCGCGCCAAATGTACGTTCAGCAGCGAGGTTAGCGTAACTAAACATGACGTAATGTTTATCTTGTTACTTCATTTGTTAGAGGTTTGCCCGCCTTTGACATGATGGGCAAGCTATTAAATTCACCCCACCGCTACCCGTCCTAAAATGTCCCTTCTATAAATAGAAGGGACTTAAAAACTGACCCCACAAAAGTGAACAATTATTGCCATTGCAAAATAAGTGTAAGGATCGAATAATACATGGAAACCAAATATACTGTAAGTTATTGGTAGCAGGGGTTTGCTCCTACAGAGTACCCCTGCAGACGACAAAGTCATCATCCTTGGCGACTTCAACGCCAGAGTGGGCCAGGACTCTGAAGCCTGGAAAGGAGTCCTCGGCAAGCATGGCGTGGGGAACTGCAATGACAATGGCCGCCTACTGTTGGAGTTCTGTGCGGAGCAGCAACTGGTCATCACCAACACTACTTTTCAGCAAAAGGACAGTCGAAAGACCACCTGGATGCATCCTCGCTCCAAACACTGGCACCTTATCGACTATGTCCTAGTGCGTCAGAGGGACCGCAGTGACGTCCTCCTCACCAGAGTGATGCCCAGCGCAGAGTACCACACTGACCACCGCCTTGTCCGCTGCAAACTCAGGCTCCACTTCAAGCCAAAACCCAAGAAATGGGGGCCCCCCAAGAAAAAGCTTGATGTTGCCAGCCTTCAGCGTGACGATGTGAAAGCTGCCTTTCAGACAGATTTACAGTGCAGGCTCAAAGACACAACGGACCCAGTAGACTCCTCCCCTGAAACACTTTGGGAACAACTGAAAACTGCTATTGCAAAATCCTCTGCAGAAGTCTTGGGTTTCGCCAGAAAGAAGAACAAAGACTGGTTTGACGAAAACGATGTAGAGATCCAGGAACACCTAGCAAAAAAAAGAGCCGCCCATCAGGCCCACCTAGCCCAGCCTTCCTGCCCTGTGAAGAAGTCTGCCTTCCGCCTCGTCTGCAGCAGTCTCCAGCGCAAGCTCAGAGATCTCCAGAATGAGTGGTGGACCAGACTTGCACAGAGGACCCAGCTTTGTTCTGACAATGGTGACTACAGGGGCTTCTACGAAGCACTGAAAGCAGTGTATGGCCCCAGGCACCTGGTACAAAGTCCCCTGCGAAGCGCGAATGGCCAGGCACTCCTCACAGATAATACCTCCATCTTGTACCGCTGGTCGCAATACTTTCAGAGCCTCTTCAGCGCTGAGCGCACTGTTCAAGAAGCAGTCGTCCTACAAATCCCACACCTCCCAGTAAAGGTTGAATTGGACGAACCGCCCACCGCTGAAGAGACCCTCACAGCCATCCACCAGCTCAAGAGTGGCAAAGCAGCAGGCATTGATGGAATACCGCCAGAGATCTGGAAACATGGAGGCACAGCACTGCACAACAAGCTCCATGACCTCTTTCTCTGCTGCTGGGAGGAAGGAACACTACCAAAAGATCTCCGTGATGCAGTCGTTATCACCCTGTACAAGAACAAAGGCGAGAAGTCTGACTGTTCCAACTATCGGGGAATTACCCTGCTGTCCATTGCTGGGAAAATCCTTGCAAGGCTGCTCCTGAATCGGCTGGTACCTGCCATCGCTGAAGACCACCTCCCAGAGGGCCAGTGTGGCTTCAGAGCAAACAGGAGCACCAACGATATGGTCTTTGTGCTGAGACAGCTACAGGAGAAGTGCCGCGAGCAGAACAAAGGGCTGTACGTAACATTTGTCGACCTAACAAAAGCGTTCGACACTGTGAGCAGGCAAGGCATGTGGCAGATCCTGGAGCGACTTGGCTGTCCCCCAAAGTTCCTCAACATGATTGTCCAGCTACACGAGGACCAGCAAGGCCAGGTCAGACTCAACAATGACCTCTCAGAACCATTCCCTATTCTCAACGGCGTAAAGCAGGGCTGCGTGCTGGCACCGACCCTCTTCACCATCTTTTTTAGCATGATGTTGAAGCAGGCCACAGTGGACCTCGATGATGACGATGCAGTGTACATCAGGTATCGTCTCGATGGCAGCCTGTTCAACCTCAGACGACTGCAGGCCCACACGAAAACCCTAGACCAACCGATTCGTGAGCTGCTTTTTGCTGATGATGCTGCCCTCGTTGCACACACAGAGAGAGCCCTGCAGCGCATCACGTCTTGCTTCGCAGATGCTGCCCAGCTCTTTGGACTCGAGGTCAGTCTGAAAAAGACAGAGGTCCTCCATCAGCCAGCACCCAAGACAGTGTATCGCCCTCCTCACATCACCATTGGCGAGTCTGAAGTAAAGTCAGTGCACCAGTTTACTTACCTTGGCTGCATTATCACGTCGGACGCCAAGCTGGACAAGGAGCTTGACAGCAGGCTGGCAAAAGCGAACAGCGCTTTCGGGCGACTTTTCAAGCGGGTGTGGCACAATCAACAGCTGAAAACAGGCACCAAGATCAGCGTGTACAGAGCTGTGGTCCTCACCACCCTGCTGTATGGATCCGAGTCCTGGGCCCTCTACCGCAGCCAACTACGACTCCTCGAACGCTTCCACCAGCGCTGCCTGCGTACCATCCTGGGCATTCACTGGAGTGACTATGTCACCAACGTCGAGGTCCTTGAACAGGCTGAAACTGTGAGCATCGAGGTTTGCGCTTTGCTGTTGCGGACACAGCTCCGCTGGGCGGGGCATGTCTCCAGGATGGAGGATCATCGCCTACCAAAGATCACCCTGTTCGGCGAGCTTGCTACTGGACACCGTGACAGAGGGGCACCAAAGAAGAGATACAAAGACTGTCTCAAGAAGTCACTTATTGCCTGCCAAATCGACCACCACCAGTGGTCTTCGCTTGCTGCGGACCGTGACACCTGGCGCTCCACCATTTACAAGGCAGCTGTCTCCTTTGAGGACTCTCACAGAGCTAGCCTTAAGGACAAGCGGCTCAGGAGAAAAAACAGAGATGCCGCAGCTCAGAACCCTGGCCATACCTTCCCCTGCAGCCACTGCGGTCGAACCTGCCAGTCTCGGATTGGCCTCCGCAGCCACGAACAAGCCTGCAGACGTCGTGGGCAACTCCTATAAAATCTTCGTTCGCGAAGTCAAGCCAAGAGATTGGTAGCAGGGGTTTGCTATACGGACCCTTGTAGGCCTGAGGGAGGGCAATGGAACCATCTTACCCCGAAGGCCGAGGCCTGAGGGGTACAGTGGTTCCTTTGACCTCCCGAAGACCTACTAGGGTCTGTGCAGCAGCCCCTGCTACCAATAACGTATTTGTTTTCATTCCTCCACTATTTTCGTAAAAGAAATCAAGAAGAAGTCTTCCGACCCGCTGGATCACGCCAGACGTGACTGACGTCAAATGATTATGACAAATCAATTTAAAATCTTCACGACGTTGCCGTCTTCAGTAGTGTGCCTGTTATTTCGAACAACACAAGTAACTTTTTTACTTTAGAACGTTTTGGTGATCTTTTATAGAACAAAACGCGCATTCAAGACGCGTCACAAAGAAGGCCACAAGAAGTCCGCCATTTGTCGCTACAAGGGTTTTTGTAGCGAGGTCACATGATATGGTTTGCGTTAAAAGGATTTGTCGTGTGACGTAGGAATGAAAACAAAGTTTTATGGACCACGGAGCAGAGAAATATACAAGCCCAAGTCCTCAGTTGTATGAGTTCCTTTGCAAGGAATCAGCTTGGTGACTCAGGTGCACCACATGCCATATGTGACATAGACCGGAAACTGGTTTAGTGTAACCAGATCAATGAGTTTGGATGGTTGCAGTTGGAAAAGTAAAAAAATCATGAAAAATTTGAAATTTTGCCAAAAAATCGCTGTGCATGCAGTTTTATAGGCGTTTTGGCATGTTTTGCATGGCAACACCCTGTTTACCTGCACTGTGAGCTAGGTTTAGTGTGTTTGCTCATTTATTTTTTGTCTTACAGGTAGTCATGAGTCTTTCCTTCGACCATGAGCTGTGACCTTTGACCTTGACCTTGAAAGGGGTGGGGTTTGGGGTGTTCAGTTTGATAAATGCGTAAAAAAAAAATTCACTCTTTCAGTTTTTGAAGTTGTGTGGGGTGGGTGTAGGGTGGGGTGGGCAGGGGTTTGGGTTGGAGGCCGGGAGGGGGGGGGGGGGAGGGGGGGGGGGTTGGGGGCTTAAGGTCAAAGGTTAAGATAAAAACTACAATGAAACAGTGTTAGCATGTGCATTTCATCAGACAGCTGACCTCAGAGTGAAATAAGCGGCCAAAATAATGTGACCTGCAGAAGTGTTATTTTGCATGGTACTGCTACACTGGTTGCATCTGAGGTGTCATTCTGCTGTAATTGTCATGAGGGATGTCTCTGGTGTCTATTCTAAGCCAAACACAAGCACTTGTACACTGAGTAAAGCTCATTTGAGTGCATTGTTATGGGACCAGCAGTTGCAGGCACCAGTACAGGGTTTTACAGGAGTGTTGACAAGTTTGGCACACACATGCCTACTACATCTGCAAGATGAGCTGAGGTGTTTTGAGACTCTGACAAGTGTGTTTTATATAAAAATGAACTGTACATAACCATTTTTCTATGCTACCTCCTAAATCAGCAGTCCAGACACTAATTAGTGTATGCGGCGTGTCCCGCGTAGCATAGTTTTGGTTGTTTTGTGTAGTCTTTTTCCTGTGGGATAGCTCAGTAGACTTAATGTTTAAATTGCAGAGCTGTTTCATGACCCCTTTTGCCTAGGGAAAGATTGCCAGCAGCACATAGGGCATGGCAGCTGGTTACAGGCCTCTTCCAGCTTGTTGTCATCAGACAACAGGGTCAATGAGGATGCCTGGGTGTTGTCTTTTGGGCTGCCCTAAGATACACAAGGAAATGGCCTTGGGTCTGAAAGCTCATTTTTCATCAGTGTCAGTGTCATGGTAACTGTTTTAAGTTGTCCAGCCCACCAGAAGTCAGTTTGACTGTATTGCATGCGTGTGTAAACTTGGAAAAACAGAAAAAGTAGGGGGGTAGGCAATGGAAAAATATGAAAAAAACCACTTTCATGTGCCTGTGTCTCAAATGCAACATTTCTGAAGATCAGATATATTACTTGATGTACATGCCAATTTTGGAGGCATTCTGACCATATCTAGGCTGTTTTTCATGGCATCAGATATGCATGATCCAACACGTCAGCAGCGTTGTGAACGCCACATCAAGGCACTTCACATAATGGGCCATAACTTAAAGATGCAGCAACGTTCAAGGGTTTCACTTTGGATTTGACTTAGCTATTGTCTAAGGGTTGCATTGATAGCAGATTGAATGGTGTTCAGGTGGGACAAGTGTCTCTGACAGAGCCTAGCAAACGAAGTTAGTAGTAGCGTCAGAGATTTGAAAAACTGCACCAGATTGACAGGGCTGGTGCGAGATGCCGAGTCCGGAGGCAAGACAATTCGAGGGGAGGAGAAGAATCAAGTTCCTGCGGCCGGTGAATGAGAGTGAGACCGACGCAGAGATGAAAATCAAGGCTGCAATTTGACTTGAAATACCATTCCGAACATTTTGTATGACCCGTGTACGCTACGTCGTCGTTTATTTTCTCTTGATTCGACACATTTCACGCTGCACCAGTGTGTTGAGCCGAGATTATATCAGCACTGGGCAGAGACGTGCAGTGAATCACAGGTGTTCGATCACACTACAAATGTGTCACAGTAATGACAGTATACACACGAGGCCGAGTGATGTTGGTTAAGGTAACGGCTGTGGGCTGGCAGTCGAGCGCCTGTGAGCAGGCCTTTACAAACTCTTTCTAGTACGGTACGAAGTACGTAACAGCATTCAGTAACCACAGTAACCTTTTAGCAAGTGGAAACTGTTTGGCTTCAGGAGATACAGTTTATTCTTGTTCAGAGGTATTCATGGTTTAAAATTCTAAGCATGCTGTTTATGGATCGGATGGTGTGTGTGTGTGTGTGTGTGTGTGTGTGTGTGTGTGTGTGTGTGTGCGTGCGTGCGTGCGTGTGTGTGTGTGTGTGTGTGTGTGTGTGTGTGTGTGTGTGTGTGTGTGTGTGTGTGTGTTTGTGTGAAGTCCCGTGACCCTTGACCTTTATGATATCATAGAGTCGACTAAATTAGTATACATAGGAAGGTCTTATCATCATCAACTACCTTTGTGCCAAATTCGATTGAAAAGTTTGCAAAACTGTTGATAATACATGTAACTACAATTCTTTCCACAAGAAAGGCAAAGCCATTATGGCTCACGTGGACAAGCGATATACTTATGTGTGACCTTTGTGACAATAAGTAAAGGGCTGGGTTCCGCACCAGCAAAGTCCATGTTTTTTTCAAAATGTAAGTATTTTTCACAGATATGTACACCCCCACCCCCTCCCTTGACCTTTCAATAAGTTGAGTAAATTGGTATGCACAGGAAGGTCTTATCATCAGCTACCTTTGTGCCAAATTTGATTGAAAATGTTTTGCAAAAATATGTTGCTAATACCTAAAATTTTATCAAAAATTGGCATTTTACACACATTTGCCAGCCTGTGATCCTTGACCTTTCCGACGCGTTATCCAAAACAGTATGCATAGATAGGTCTTCCCATCAGGTATCTCTGTAGCAAGTTTGGATTTAAAGTTGTGTTTGAGAAAAAAACATCTTTGTCAAAATATGGCTATTTTGAACCTATTTCCTGAGCCGGCTCTTGTGACTCTTGACCTTTCCGATGGATCAAACAAATTAGTATGTATGGAAAGGTCTTACCCTCAGGCTTCTTTGTACCAAGTTTGGGTTTGAAGTTGTGAATATTGAGAAAAAAATTAATTATGTCAAAAAATATCTATTTTTGACCTATTCCCTGAGCCCTTGTGATCTTGACCTTTGTGAGGGGTCGCTCAAATTGGTATGCTTGGAAAGGTCTTGCCGCAAAATATCCTTAGGCCAAGTTGGAAGACTGTGGCTTAAATAGTCTACGAGAAAGTGCCAACGTTAAAGTTTTCGGCACAGACGACGGCATATGGACAGACCACCACTGGACCCAAAAAACAAACAAAAAAACAACCCACTTTCGCTTCGCACGTCAGCCAACAAAAAAGTGAACGCGGTCCTTTCACTATCTGGACTCATGTGAACGCTGTAAAAATAAAATCTTACCTTAAAATCCCTCTCAGCACCAGTCCGACTGTCAACAACCAGCGTTCTTTGGTATTCTTTTGTTGTTTGTTCCGGTTTACTGTCCCACTGGCACTACTATAGTGATCGGGGACTACAGTTTTGGCGTAGTTTAGTTTTTCCTTGTAGGTTTGGCGCAGTTGTTTCCCTCCTCCTTCCTCATCCGGGCTTGGGACCGGCAACGGCGGAGTTATTCCTTTGCAGACATCCAAATGCACAATTAAAACAAATTACAAGGTGCTACACTTTCGAAGCATCTCCTGAAGCACAAGGCCCAAAGTTAACGCTCACATGTTGTCACGTGGTCAAATGCCGACCACTTCTTATGTAAAAAGTCTTAATTTTTCTGAGTCACACAGCAATCAAGAAGCACTCTCATACTTTGACGACTTTTGTACACATGGCAGCTTGAAACATTCTGTACGCAAGTCAAAATAAACGTTTCACTCTAGACTGAGAAGCTACGTCACTTTGTCTCGTACGGAAATGGGAATCACCGGCAGAACATGTACATTCAATGTTGTCACCTAACCACAAGATAAGCGGATTTTTTTTTCTCTAAAGAATCCACCTAGGGAATGCAAACATTTACGTTTTTGGTCGCAGGGGGTACAATGCATGATTCCTTTGACCTCCCTCAGGTCTACAAGGGTCAGTGTAGCGAACCCCAGTGATCCGGGCAATAACTTATCACTTATACTAGCCTCACAGTATCCCCCCCCCCCCCCACTCACAACACACCTCACCCCTTCCCAACACAGACATAATTTAGCCCAGAAGGTCCCATTTCTGAAATGTTGGAGGTGTTGCCTAACTACTGTGTACCAGCTGGATAGATTAACCATGATGATTCAAGGGTAGTGTCAGATTAGCTTGGCTCCTGAAGGCGCCAAGCTAATCTGACAGTATCCTTGAATTATCATGGTCAATCCATCTCCTGCTTCAGGGTCCCGGGCGAAATGGGTTAAGACACGTTCAGAAATACTCGATGTTGACTGAATTACACACATGACTCATATATAATGGCCGAAATGTTCTAAGAAGACATGAACGGTTCCATTATACGACGTATAGATTTGTTAAAGATGTAGACCTGTGTGAATATGACAAATCAATTACTGCCATGTTTTCACGAACAGTTATGTGTGTGTGCTGGTCTGTAATTTCGGAACTTGTGAAATCGCAGACAAGCACATATTTGGATGTTTTGGAAATGATTTGGATGGTTGGTTGTTGTTTGTACATTGCTTAACGTCCCGACAGCAACAAGACTTTCTCAGAACGTGCCTGCATTGCTTGTGAAACCCCCCCCCCCCCCAAACAAACAAACAAAAAACAAACAAAAGAAAACAAAAGAAAAAAACAAAAAACACAACTAAACAGAATATTGAATATATGTCGCCAGCCGGTCTAATACGCTAAATAAACCTAAGACCATTTAGCAAAACACATTCATTATCAAGAGCTACAGGCAGCGCAGACATTAGGGAGAGTTTAAAAAAGGAAAATACAGGTGAATGGACCAAGGTTAGACAGAAACACATGCCCCAAGATTAGAGAAAACCCACCCTATGAGGCTAACCAGGGTGACCCTGGGAACGAAAAAGTAGTATACCCCACCCAAATCCCCCAGGGCAGACCGGGGGGGGGGGGGGGGGGTTGGAGGGGGGGAGGGGTGCGTGGAGGGAAATGATTTGGAGTTGTCTGAATGACCACAATTTAAAAGTTGCCAAAAAAAAAGTACTTTCACATACGCACGCACGCACACACACACACACACACACACACACACACACACACACACACACACACACACACACACACACACACACACACACACACACACACACACACACACACACACAGACACACACACACACACACACACACACACACACAGACACACGCACAGTCACATGCACACATACAAATCATGCCCACCGCCTGCACGATCAATCTACCTTTAGTTAGTCCTCCGTCCTAGGTTCATTTTCCAAAGAATCTACCTTCAAAGGATTTCTTATTAGATGTATTAGATGTAACATGTGTGACCCTTTTCACAAAGATCCCTTCTGCACCAGCAAAATCCATGTTTTCTCAAAATTTAATCAGTTTTCACACAGCTAGCTGTCAAACACCCGTGACCCTTGACCTTTATGATATCATACAGTCGACTAAATTAGTATACATAGGAAGGTCTTATCATCATCAACTACTTTTGTGCCAAATTCGATTGTAAAGTTTGCAAAACTGTTGATAATACATGTAACTACAATTCTTTCCACAACAATTAAGGCAAAGCCATTATGGCTCACGTGGACAACCGATATACTTATGTGTGACCTTTGTGACAATAAGTAAAGGGCTAGGTTCCACACCAGCAAAGTCCATGTTTTCTCAAAATGTAAGTATTTTTCACACATATGTACACCCCTACCCTTGACCTTTGCAATGAGTTGACTAAATTGATATGCACAGGAAGGTCTTATCATCAGCTACCTTTGTGCCAAATTTGATTGAACAATGTGCAAAAATTTTGCTAATACCTAAAATTTTATCAAAAATTGTCATTTTACACACATTTACCAGCTTGTGATCCTTGACCTTTCCAAAACGTTATCCAAAACAGTATGCACAGATAGATCTTCCCATCAGGTATCTCTGTAGCAAGTTTGGGTTTAAAGTTGTGTTTAGAAAATAACATCTTTTCTCAAAATATGGCTATTTTAAACCTATTTCCTGAGCCGGCTCTTGTGACCCTTGACCTTACCGAGGGATCAACCAAATTAGTATGCATGGAAAGGTTTTACCCTCAGGTATCTTTGTACCAAGTTTGGGTTTGAAGTTGTGAGTAGTATTTGAGAAAGAAAAAAAAAAAGGCAAAATATAGCTATTTTTGACCTATTTCCTGAGCCCCTGTGATCTTGACCTTTGTGAGAGGTCACTCAAATTGATATGTTTAGAAAGGCCTCGTCACAAAGTATCCTTGGGCCAAGTTTGAAGAATGTGGCTTGAAAAGTCCCCGAGAAAATGCCAACGTTAAAGTTTACGACGGACGACGGATGGATGACCGCTGGCCCAAAACATACTCACTTTTGCTTCGCACGTGAGCCAAAAATGTACTTTCACATACGTACGCACACACACACACACACACACACACACACACACACACACACACACACACACACACACACACACACACACACACACACACACACACACACACACACCACACACACACACACACACACACACACACACACACACACACACACACACACCCATGTGTTGTACTTAAAACAGTTCATAGTGTACCGTGTATACTATTATCACCCCCATTTATGTTTATGCATTACTTTATAATTTACAGTTGCAGGTGCAGGTGATTTTGAGACGTATGCAGCCCCTTGCCTCATTAATGACACTGTTTTGCACTGTACTACTCCAAGCTGTTTCCCTTTCGCAAATTGTTAGGATGATTGTACAAATCAGGACATAATCCCCCATGACCAGTTACTCACTATTATGCGTCATTTTTTTCAGACTACAAAGAGCGCCGAGGCTGACAAGAACTCAAAGAGCAGAATTTGATACAAGTTTGGAACCGGATGCCACAGACAGTACTTAGAACTGCGACAGTGTCTCTCCAGTGGCTGTTGTAGTCTCCCTGCTTAAAAATTACTTGTTTGGTATTGCTACATGCTGCAGAATGATGAAACAGTGTGTCTCCAGAGATTACTCTACAGCGGGTTTCGCTTATATCACATAAAGAGTGATCAATCATACAAAACATTTCTGGGACTGACAAGGATTTGACTGATGGTGTAAAATATACTCCCAAAGGTGTATGGCTTCATCTTGAAATACTACTGCTTTGTACATGTCTGTATTGTAGGGGTGGGGGAGACACACACAAAATTAAAGTTAGGTTAGAACTATACTTGTTCACAGACTGGCATTGTGTCATCACTAGAATACTGTGAAAGTTATGCACTTTTTGAAAATAACCTTATCACCCGGTTGCAGAGGAGCGGTTGTGATTTACAGTGAGTGGCTGATAAGATCACTGTTTTGCTTTCCTTTTTTGATCAATAAATCAGAGAAACATTGAATGTTTCTTTAAACAATTGCAAGAAACTGGAGCATGCCGTGTGTGTGTGTGTGTGTGTGTGTGTGTGTGTGTGTGTGGACCCAAACATGTTTGTGTTCTCATGCATGTTTATGTACTCATGCATGCGGTGTGTGTGCAAGGTTGTTTGCATGTTTGTGTGCTCGTGTATTTGTGTGTGCTTACGCATGCTCACGCGCGCGCGTGCAGTGGCTGATCCAAAAGGGGGGGGGGGGGCAGCGGGGGCCCTGCAACCCCCCCCCCCCCCCGGTCAGCCCTGACAATTTTTTTGATGGCTATTTGTGTGAGTTGTGTTTTACTATCAATGGTTATTCATTTCTTGTACAATGTAACGGGTAGACCATCGAAAACCGATGATGTCGTCATTGTGCATGACTTCTATTTGTGAGTGCGGATGTGGCTGGCCAAGCCAATCCTGGAGCCAAACCTGCGAGGGCAATGGGGGCACTGGAACCTAGCTGTCTTTCTGCGAGCTCTGGCACTGGTGATCCGTTCGCGCCGATTGTGTTCAAAGAGCGCGTAGGCTTTCCTAGTGGCGGCACGCCAGCCCGATCTGTCTTGTGTTTGTGCTTCAAGTTCCTTTACCGGGAAGACGCAGTACTTGAGGCTGTCTTTTATGCAGTCTTTGAAGCGTTTCTTTGGCCGTCATTGCTTCCTGTGGCCTTTTGAGAGAGCACCATACAGGAGTTGGCGTGGCATGCGAGAATCATCTATGCGTATGACATGACCTGTCCAGCGAAGTTGTGTCTTTAAGATCAAGGCTTCAACACTCACTAAGCCAGCATTATCCAGGACTTCCAGGTTTGTCACCTTGTCTTGCCATTTGATGCGCATGAGTGAGCGCAGGGATCTCATGTGGAAACGTTCGAGCTGTTTGGGATGCTTTCTGTACAGCGTCCATGACTCACCACAGCCGTAGAGGAGGCTGGGGAGGACTACTGCCTTGTACACTTTGATCTTGGTGGAGAGCTTGACGTTGTTGTTATTCAACACACGAGTGCGCAGACGACCCAGGGCTTTGCTGGCTTTGCTGATGCGAGCTGCGATTTCCTTGTCGATAGTACCGTCAGAAGAGATGATGCTCCCCAAGTACCTGAACTGGTCGACAGTCTTCAGCTCGGTGCCTTCGATATACACTTTGGGTGGGTGGGGGGTGGGTGGGTGGTGGTGGTGGTGGTGGTGGTGGTGGTGGTGGTGGGGGGGTCTTGTGCCTGGGGCTGGTTGGTGCAGGACCTCGGTCTTGTTGAGACTGATGGTGAGGCCAAACAGTCGAGAGGCTTCCGAGAACCTGTTGACGATGGTCTGGAGGTCAGACTCCGTGTGCACCATCAGCGCACAGTCATCGGCAAACAGCGCCTCAAAGATCAGTCTCTCGATGGTCTTGGTCCTGGCGTACAGTCGATGGAGGTCGAAGAGAGAGCTGTGTAGTCTGTACTTCAGGTACACTCCCTTCTCAAGGTCACGTACTGCATGGGTCAGGACACACGTGAAAAACAGGTTGAATATCACGGGGGCAAGAACACAACCTTGTTTGACACCGTTGGAAATGTCGAAGGGTGCGGATGTGTCGCCGTTTGACTGGACAACTCCTACCATTCCATCATGGAGGAGGCGGATAATGTTGGTGAACTTCCTGGGGCAGCCGAGCTTTGCGAGGATGATCCAAAGCGCTTCTCTGTTCACGGTGTCGAATGCTTTGGTCAGACCTATGAAGACAGCGTAGAGGTCCATGTGCTGCTCAATGCATTTCTCCTGGACCTGTCTCACAGAGATGTCGACTGTGCTACGGCCGGGTCTGAAGCCACACTGAGCCTCTGGGAGTGCTTCCTCAGATACAGAACTGATCAGGCGGTTGAGGATGACTCTCGCGAGGATCTTGCCAGCAATGGACAGAGTGAGATCCCTCGGTAATTGGCACAGTCTGCTTTGCTGCCCTTGTTTTTGAACAGGGAGACGATTGTAGCATCTCTAAATTCCTGTGGCATGTTCTCCTCTGCCCAGATGCATGTCAGAATGTTGAGGAAGGCATCAAGGGTCTCAGGTCCAGCTGCTTTGAAGAGCTCTGCGGGGATGCCATCCTTGCCTGCAGCCTTGCCGGAGCTAGTCTGGTTGATCGCTTTCTTGACCTCATCCAGGGTAGGCGGGAGGTCAAGGTCATCCAGTGTCGGCTTTTGGGGAATCATGTCCAGGGCCGCGGGGTCGACAGTGGAAGGCAGGTTCAGCAGATTTGAGAAGTGTTCTCTCCAGCGCTCAGTGATGCTGCCTTTGTCCTTCAGCAAGGTAAAGCCGTCGGAAGAAAAGAGAGGGTGGTTGTGCTGGGTCTGGCAGGGCCGTAGACAGATTTCATTGCGCTGAAAAACTCCTTGGAGTTGTTGGATTCAGCAAAGTGTTGAAGTTCTTTTGCCTTGCCCTCTCACCAGGTGTCCTGCATGTTGCGGAGCTCTCTCTGGGCTTTTCTCTGGAGGTGTTTGAAGCGGTCTTTCTTGGACAAGGAGTTGATGTCGTTCTGCCACTCGATGAAGGCACTGCGCTTTTGCTCCAGTAGCTTGTTGATCTCTTCATTGTTCTCATCGAACCAATCCTGGTGTACCCTCTGCTTGGGTCCAAGCACGTCTTTGGCAGACTCCGTCACCATCCCCTGAACTGGTTCCACATTTCAGTTGGGTTGCCAGTCAACGGTCCATGGCACTTAGCAGGCCATCAAGGTGGGACTGGAAGTTTTCCTTGACATCCGGGCGCTTCAGCCTGGCCAGGTTGAATGAAGATCGGGTGAGCTTCGGCCTCTTCCTGTGTGCTGGTGCAATGTGCAGGTTGAGGACAGACCGCACCAGCCGATGGTCGGTCCAGCACTCAGCTTCTCTCATGGCTCTGGTGATTCTGACATCACGAGTATCCCGCTGGCGGACAATGACATAGTCTATGAGATGCCACTGCTTGGACCTGGGATGCATCCATGTTTTGTCTTGTACTTACTAGCCAGCCTGAAGAGGGTGTTGGTGATGGCGAGTCCATTCTCAGCGCACAATGTCAGCAGCAGCAGTCCATTGCTGTTCATCTTGCCCAGCCCGTGTGGGCCCATCACTCCTTCCCAGCAGTCACATTCGCGCCCAACTCGAGCATTGAAGTCACCAAGCACGATGAGTTTGTCACTTGCAGGGGTGGATTCAGGAGGGAGTCGAGGCTCTCATAGAACGCCTCCTTGTCGTCATCGGCGTGGGTGAGTGTCGGCGCGGGGCATAGGCGCTGATGATAGTGACATGTCGGGTGTGGGAGATGGGAAACGGAGCTTCATCACTCGTTCGCTGATGCCAGTGGGAAGAGAAGGCAGCTGTCGGAGGAGCGTGGTGCGGATGGCGAAGCCAACTCCGTGTATCCGGTCCTCGTTCTCAGCTTTGCCCTTCCAGAAGAAGGTGTACCCACCCTCAGGTTCACAGATCGATCCTTCGTCAGCAAATCTGGTTTCACTAAGAGATGCAATGTCGATCTTATATCTCGCCAGCTCCCTGGCTATGAGGGCTGATCTTCTATGCGGTCTCTGCGTCTGATCTCTGTCCAACAGGGTTCGTACGTTCCACGTACCGAGAATACGTTTCTTTCTTTGTTTTTCTTTTCGACCGCATAAAAGGGTTAAACCGCCAGCCGCGGCAAGCTGACCGGTTTGGTGTAGGGCAGGCAATGTTTGGAACACCTTTTGTAGTTCCCTCCCTTACTAGGGTAAGCAGTGCAGTCCTGAAGAGGGCTGCTCAGTCGCCTGGGATGCTGCCGAACTTCCCTGCTGCGCCTGGTACAGGAAAGAGCGACCACTGATCCACAGGCCCACTACGTGCAGGTTCGGAGCTACGACTCCAGTAGTACCCTCTACCTGTCGGTTCGCCCGTTCCCCATCGCCGCAGGGCTTCTGGAGGAGGCAGAAGAAAAAGAAGACGAAGAAGCAGGTTTGGTGAAGATGAAGATCCATGCACAAAAACCTGCGCGTGAAGGAGATTTTGGTGGAGAAACTGTTGCGCTGGAGCAACCCCACCATCTCGGCCGCAGAAATCAGAGTCCAGTGGCACGATGAGACGTTACAACTGGCAACTTCCTTGGCTTAGTGGTGTCTGGAGTATTCAAGGAGGGGGTTTCACCTACAATGGGGGACAAGTCGTCTCTCGAAGGTTAGAGAGTAGTCCACCAGTATAGGTCCCCTGTTTGACACTCAACTCTCACTTGCGGTTCCACGTAGCTGCAGCATGTGCAGCGGCCACACCACGGGCAACAGCTTCGACTGGGCTGGCTAAACCAAGTGAGGGGAAACCGGGGGTCTCAAACCCTTGGTGAGGCAGGACTTGTTCGTCCTAGCATGCAAAGTCTGTCACCGGCCGACTGGGCGGAGGAAACTCAATCAAGGGTTCAACGGCCAAGAGGGCGGGTCAGCAGTGCACTGTGGCGGAGTGCATAGGGGCATGACAGGGCACAGAAGAAGGCATGGCCATCCACTGCAGCCTGTACACTGTATTTTACGGTGGGTGAGCCTAGTGTGTTCATAGGCCTATAGTCAAATATCCTCACTTGGCACTCCTTACCTGCACCTGTCACAGTACTTCACCCATACATAGAGTGCCATGTGCCCCGCACTCACAGGGGCTCATGTAAATCAGTGCCTCTTGCTGTGTGATACAATCCTCCATCTGGCAATAAGCCGCTGACTGCTGGTCAACTCCAGTGGTGGAAAAGTGTCCAATCATTGCTGAACTGGGGCCCAACTCAGTCCCTCAGCCAGTCCCTTCAGTCACAGGGGCTCATGAAAAGCATTACCTCTTTCTGTGCGATACGAATGGTATTGCTTCCTCATATGTGGCAGTCATCTAGGTTTAAGTGTGTCTGTGCCTGTGTACACGCAGCTGTGTACACGAGAATCGCGTGAGTTTCCCCCGGGGTGAGCAGCCGACTGGCCCGGGTGTCACAGGTAATTGCTAATCCCCTAATCCTGACACACATCACTCTCTCAGCACAGTGGGTCTCCAGTCTCACACAAATTGCGTAAGCTTGTCTTCCGTGGACATGCGCAAGTGCCCATCAGAGTAGCAATGTGGTCATTGATGCGCGTCATCAGAGAGGAGGTGTGAAATGTCTTGATTTTGAGCAACCTGGAACTAACCCTTAAGTAATCGTCAGTCAGTGTAAGAGGTATACATCATGAGTGATAATGACTATTTCTGTGATCTGATCCTGTGTTCCTCATATGGAGGAGGTTTGTGGGTGTATAGAGCAGTTGCACAATTTTCACAAATTGCTGTGTTGTTCCTCAGACGGCGGAGTACTTGGTAGTGTAGTGTTGTTGTCAAACACAAGGTGATTGCTCCTGCAAAAACTCCAGGTACAACATTTTTTTCAATAAGAAAATTAATACCAAATAAGTATCAGAAGTGCCCGATTAATCTTGTTTTGTTAGGGAGGTGGGGTGGAGGTGGGGAGGAGGTTAAGTGCATATAGATATGATCAGCCCTTCCTTTTAAACTTTTTAAAAAGTGCCAAAAGCGGTGCTGTGTCCCGAGATGAAAGAAGAAACCTTTTTTAACAAATAAAAATCGTAACCTCTGCAAACTCTAAATATGCCCATCCACCTCCCCCCCCCCCCCCAAGAAAAAAAGAAAAAGAAAAGAAATACGCGTAGAGTGAACGGTTACAACACTATAGTACAATTTAAAAGAAAATCCCAAAAAGAAAAACACCAAGAAAGAATAATTTCAACACAACTTATTTGTAATTGTTCTTTTTAAGCGCGTTTCCTTTTTTGTTATGAATTTATGCTCGCCTGATAGTCACTGTTTTGGTCTGGATTTCTTTTGTATGACACAGTTTGGAAAACTGTGGAGGGGGGGGGGGGGGCGGGGTTGGGGGGGGGGGGTGAGGGCTGCGGGCCCCACCCCCCAACCCCACCCCCGTCGAGACACCCCTGGATCCGCCCCTGGCGTGCGTGCGTGTGCGGTGTGTGTTTGTGTGTTTGTGTATGTGTGTGTGTGTGTGTGTGTGTGTGTGTGTGTGTGTGTGTGTGTGTGTGTGTGTGTGTGTGTGTTGAGCACCACACTAAAGTTCTGTGAAGTGCTGCCCACGATTCACATGCACGTACGGCCGGTGTGCTTTCGCACCACAGTGCAAGGTTACATTGGTGCAAACACACAAATCATTTAGGGTATGCCCGATAACCTGCCCCCTCCCAAACACGCACACACACTGGCCGGCAGACTGACACACCAGACATGTATACTACCAAAGACAATACATTATAAGACAAATCACTCGCCCCGAGAGTGCGAGGACGTGCTTTGAGAGTTTTCTCCCTTGTAATCGTGTTGAATCATGGCTGACCGAACGAGGCAAGGGCTGACTTTTGCAGCGCAATTTCTTGTTCGAACGCCCCCTACAAGCCAAGTTTCACCGGCATGTCAGTTTTCCTTTTTCCCAATGAAGAAACAAGGTAAGCTGATTACTCTGTGGTCTTATCTTTGCATAAATGCATAAATTTACGACCGTATAATAATTTCATGGCGCAGAGGATGTCTATCTCGAAAATTTTCTATTCTGAATTAGAGTTGCCAGGGCGATACTCAGGCATAGGTCCCTCGTGTGATATGTATCTTTGGGATTAAATCTGGGAGAGTGGAAAACTGATCCAACTGCAAACAGACCCTAGCCGGCTCTCCACGCCGTAAATTCCGAGAAATGTCAGTGGAAAAGTGATCTAACGACCATTTAGATCCAGAGTAATTATACGTTTCTAGTAATTTTGTTTTCAAATGTAGAAGAGGGCAGTATGTACATAGACCAGTTTTCCTGTCCCATTGTATCCACTTTATGGTGGACTAACTCAAGTTAGATCTAGTCATTTGTGCCACACGTGCTTAACTTGGGTGAGGAAAAGTATTCTTTAGGCTACACGGACCTTTCCCTTTCGTTTAAGGCAATACGACCGATAGGGAGAATCCTGTGTAAGTTTCACGTTCTTAATCGAGTTGCGGTTTTAAGACCGATGTTCCGATCAAAAAGAGGAAAGTACTGGTGAGAAATTAAGCAAAGAAACCTCGAGTTGTAAGGTCGTTGATAAAATTCAGTCGTTGCAAAGTTACTTCGCTTTCATTGTCTATCAAGACTTAAAATACAAAAGTATAAAAGGTCATGCAGAACTCTGTCCACTGTACTGTTCTCACGAACTACGCCTACAGACTACAGTATTTAGCTGGTGGTGTTTTAGTACTTGTATTTCAGTCTTTGTTATTCTCCCAACAGATGTCCGAGTGCAGAATTCGCGCAGAGAAGATCTGTTGGGACTTTTACCTGCTGAGCTGCGTTCACGTTCCTACAGGCTGTGCAGTGCCCATTTTGAAAACAGCCAGTTCACGTGCGCCGACTGTGTTTTCGGTGCCCAACCCACCCCCACAACTAACAACAGAGACTGACGAGGGATACTGCTACACATTCAGAAGCGCCGCCTCACAAGCAGGCACGCATGTCACTGCAACCAGGTATTTTCAATGAATAAATATAATTTGATTTATAATTTGTAAGCTGAAATTTTTAATTTATAAAAAATTACCAAACAATGACAGCACAAAAGATTAGTTGTGTGAGTTGTTTTCACAACTGGGGTCGTAAAATCTGTTGACTATTAAAATCAGACAAGCAGATTTTAAATTTGGATGAATTTTCGATGGCCTTTTTGTGTGTGTTCGCGCCTGCATGTGTGTGTGAAAATACATTTTTGGTCAGTCATATGAAATGTGAATTAATTTTTTTGATCTGAGTAAATATGCTGTGGATTATCATGATATCATTAATGATTTAATGCATGGTTGCTTGTGTGTGTGCAGATGAGTCCAGTGGAGAAACTGGTGTGGGGGGGAACTGCAGCAACAGGACTGGGGGTAGGACAGCGATTCACCAAGAAAGCAGGCTTTGAAGAAAAGTCTCAAAACTGTGCGCAACAGATTGTACTGCCTTCGGAAGAAATGTAATTACGACAGAAAGACGGCAAACAAGGAAAGAAAAGACATTAACACTTAAAGAGAAGAAGGATGCAGCAGCGAAGAGCCGCTTGGCCCATTTTTTGCCTGATTCGTTGTTAAGTTTATTTCAGCACAGTTGCGTGAAATACACAAAAAGAAACAAGGCCGGAGATGGACGGAGACAGAAAAAAACAACAGCTTTATCTTTGTTTCATGCAAGCCCCAAGGCATATCGTACGCTTGCAAAATTCTTTGTCCTCCTGTCAGTTTCAACCTTACGGAAAACTATGCGAAAGGTTTCAGTCTGCCCAGGCTTTAGTGCCAAAATTCTGAAAGCACTTCAGATTAAAGTGTCTGTACTGCCGCCAAAGTCAGATCAGTGTGCAATAGTACTAGACGAAATGACAATAAAAGAACAAGTCACCTACAACAAAAAACGTGATCAAATAGAAGGGGCAGAGAATTTTGGGGAGGACGAGAGGACAAAGCTTGTGGCAAACCATGCGACTGCCTTTGTTGTAAGGGGTTTAGTTTCCCACTGGAAGCAGCCGAAGGTCAGGTGGAGGGGGGGGGGGGGGGAGGGAGTTGTTGGAGAACATAATTCTGATCGGTGATGACATGTTTATCTGTTTACCTGGTAATGACTTTTAGATCTAAAGGCGGTGGGCATGTGACTGATGGTATTGTCTGTTGTACGTCTTATGATAATTCAGCCTATTGCGTATATTCATGTTGACCTGTTATGTTGTGTATGATGAATAATTTTGTCATACATTTACATGTGTTGGGTGGATGGATGAATTGAGAGGAGGAGACGGAACAGGTAATCAGTGATCATTTCTTATTAATCTCTTTGTGCATACTATCGAAGGTACTGTTTACAGTTTCTAACGGGTGTATGCATAAGGTGGTTAGCGTGGCCTGTGTATAATCACTATTTGGTTTTCTTGATAATACCTGCTGCAAGTTGAACCTGTATTAATAAACTGATCTTTTTGTGAGATTGTTCAAAACAACTGATATTTGCTGTAAATTATTTCTTATTTAGTCCTGTGTTGGTGGTTTGTTTGTATGTGTGTTCGTTTGTGTGCATGTGTGTTTGTTTGCGTGCACGTCTGTGTGTGTGTGTGTGTGCGCGCGCGCGCGTGTGTGTGCGTGTGTACTAGACATCAACTCACACTCACGGCAACAATGAAATGCCTGATTTATTTATTTTTCTTTTACACTTTCCGTGCTAATTACCACTTTTCCGAAAAATCTTTTGATTAGGAATAGAAAAAAATATCTTAGAAGCAGAGCTCATGTGATTTTAAAACAGTTTTCCGCAATGCACACACAAAAAGCACCTGTTACCCTTCAAAAAACCTCGCGTCAGAGCTCGAGCCCATTACCAGATAGTGATAGACGTATGGCCACAACACGATTACACCATGGGACGCAACTGCTACACTGACCTCGCTTTTTTTAGTAAGCCTTATGAAGGAGTGATCTGTCTTATAATGTATTGTCTTTGATACTACTACTCTGACATTATCTTTTGGGTTCGTTCGGGTTCATTTGGGTAAAAAGACGGACCGACAACCGAGACCGCAATGACTTTGCGCGGCACTTTGGTTGCTTTGCAAAACGAACCATTTGGCGAGTATTCTGACAAACCATACATTTGCGCTGTTCCGAAACACCATTATTTGACTTCTAAGTGTGTTTTATGCCGTGTATACTCGATAAACGCTTTTTTGAACTATATATATATATATATATATATATATATATATATATATATATATATATATATATATATATATATATAATATATATATATATATATATATATATATATATATATATATATATATATATATATATATATATATATATATATATATATATGCCCAGATAGAAACTTCGGGGCTTTAAAACCGCAAAGCCAATCAAGAGAATCTGAGCACTTTGAGACCCGGCCACATTCAGTACTGTTGACTAGTTTCTACACTACTGTACCTACAACTCAAGCGAAACAAGAAACCTGCGACACGGACTAATTACAGAATTAACCACTTTCCTGCGACGCAAATCACTACCAAATTCATTAGTCTTTGAAACTGTAATTTCAAGTCCAGTACTGAGACCACATTTTTTTTACAGACGCGGTTCCCATTCAGTCAGTTCTGGTCGCTGACAGTCAAGGGAGGCAATACAGGTAATTTAACGTGAATGGTAAAACCTGCATTAGCTCCCTTTACTGCATCTGTACTAACGACAGCAAATACACACCGCACACCGGAACTTCTACTAACACAAGCGAGAACCAAACAGTTTAAGCTTAAGATTTCAAGAAATCGTCTTTAAGCTTGCTTACATCACAGAATGACTATACTAATAAAAATACAAACTATCAGTTTGCGGTTTATAAATTTACAATATAATACATTAACACGAGTCATTCGAGACGTGTCGCCTCCGGATACGCGGCATAAGCCGCGTATCCGGAGGCGGCACGTCTTGAATGAGTTAATTCGTCTACATTAGCTCACTCAACTAGACGATGCTTTTCTTAGTTTTGTCTCCGTCAAGCCCACATGAATCTTGGCCAGTCTTGAAGATGCTCGATTGTGGCACCGGCGTATGCAAAGTCATGTGATACGTGAGTAGAAAACCTCTGCTACACCTACTTGCTCACACGGATTGCGAAAAGAAGGGTTAGTAGAAAAGTCTTAGACGTAGATTCTCTCTGTCTGTCGGTCTGACACACACACACACACACACACACACACACACACTGACACACACACACACACACACACACACACACACACACACACACACACACACACACACACACACACACACACACCGAAGCACTGACGTGTACATGTAGTAGATCATGTCTAGTTAAAGTCACACAAATCATAGGTATTTTGAGGATGGAAATGATCGTCTTGTTCTATACTTGCGTATTTCTCTGTGGGCTGGCGATTGGGTGCCTGATAGGCGGGGGCAGGGGATCTAACTGTTTGTCTGTCCAGCGCTGTGATTCTCCTTGGTTTGCATACAATAGGTATCGTGAAATTCTAGTTTTGTCACCATTGGTTTTTAAGTCTAGAAGCCAAAGTGATACTCACAAATACTGAGACAGTTACGTAAAATTAAAATTGCCTACAAAGTAAAATTACGCCATGACAAATTTCATTTTTCAAACCTGCGACGCGTATGCATGTCTCCTTACAAAGCCCACTGATAATTATGATATGAAGCACTGGTAAATATGTGAAGCTTTTCTTCAATAAAAGTTATATCAATATCAGAATCAGGTCAAAGACAGCAGTTAGAGAACCCCGCTTCCCGGTAAGCAAAGGTCCTAGGGCCCACGACGGCCGCAGAGGGCCCGCGCACGACTGCGGCCGTCGTGTGCCCGAAGACGTTTTGCCACTGGCCCTGACAGGGAGCCGGACAGCTCTTATACAGAAGGGACTTTGAAGGCATGGTTCATCCCATCTTCTTCCATTCAGAGACATCCTTCCGTCTATCAGTACTTAGGATAGTTGATACAAATCGGAGGACCATTGATACGTAGGACTGTCGATGCGTAGGAATTCGCGGCATCGGAAAAGTGTAGGACTGTCTGCACGTAGGACTGTCGAGTTCGAGACTGACATGGCCCGGACCATCGACACTATCGATACAAATCGTTGGACAGTTACTTTCGACCATTCCAATGCGCAAAAGGCCATGTATGGGCCGACGTCGGCCCGAAGGCCTTTTGCGCATTGGGATAGGACTAGTGATGTGTAGGACTAATGATACGTAGTCCTATCGAGACAAAAACAACCTCCATCCCTCCCCCCACCTATTAACCACATCACTGCCGGTAAACACCATCGAACTGCACGAGGCAAACACCCTCAAGAACCTGGCAGACGTAGGGGCTCTTGAGGTTCTTTGCCTCTTGCTGACCCTATTGAAATCCGCGTTCTTTGGATTGATGAGATTATCAGTACCGCATTGAAATTGCCCTGCTTCGAAACATGTCATTTTGTGTCCACTGGCAGTGGAAGGGTTAAAGCCATACAACATGGGGTCATCCTTGGAAGGGTTTATTTTTTATTAACTCATTCGAGACCTGCTCGCTGCTTAAGCCGAGTACTCGGAGGCGGCACGTCTCGAATGAGTTAAATCTCGGTGGATGGCATAGTACGGCTCGGTAAGTTCCCCGCGTTGCCTAGCAGCGTCGGCGCGTCAGCCGCCATCTTGAGAGGATACCATAGTCATGCGATACTGAAGCGAAAAAGTGTTTCAACACGTTTTTCTTAATTTTCTTCCTCTTTGGAAACAAACAAAAACAGATTCTGCTGAGCGGTTTCCTACAGGGATGGCAAGACTTGCTGTTATTGCTTATAGTAGGCCTACTTCAGGACTTTCCTGACATTACAAAAACAGCAATTTCCCTATGAGCGCTTAGTTCCGTATCCTCACAAGATGGCCGCCACGACTGGCGTGATGACGTCAGCGTCCCGAGCCCTATTGGCCCTCGGTGCGTTCACCCCCGGATAAACTGTACGACGATGAAGGGTCAAGGTCAGCTCATAATGATGAAATGGATGTTGGTTTTAGGACACGAAACTCAGAGCATCTAGACATTTAGTATAACATGTGAGTCCGAGCGTGTAGTTTACAAACAATCACGCAGGATGAAGTTGTATAGCCCAGGGAGAGATACACGGACAGAGAGAGAGAGACTGAGAGAGAGAGAGAGACTCAGAGAGAGAGAGAGAGAGAGAGAGAGAGAGAGAGAGAGAGAGAGAGCCCGAGAGAGAGAGAGAGAGAGAGAGAGAGAGAGAGAGAGAAGAGAGAGAGAGAGAGAGAGAGAGAGAGAGAGAGAGAGAGAGAGAAACGTTAAACGTTTAGGGCTTTACGTCTTGTGTCCACCATGAAGATGATTTCAAAGATGGGGCACCGAATAGGGTCTGAACAGATTGCGATCCCAACTGGATTCGAAGAACTCGGGACCTTTCGGACTAGAGTCGAACGCCGGGCTCTACCACCGAGCCACCCAGCTCCTAAGAGAGAGAGAGAGAGAGAGAGAGAGAGAGAGAGAGAGAGAGAGAGAGAGAGAGAGAGAGAGAGAGAGAGAGAGAGAGAGAGAGAGAGAGAGAGAGAGAGAGAGAGAGAATCAACAATGCAAGACAGTCTGGAGTCTGGCGAATGAAAGAAAAGCTACACGTTTTACCCACGCACCCCCCACCCCCACCCCCCCCCCCCCCCGCCACACACACACACACAAACACGCACACACACAACAGCGAATTGGGAAACAAGAGAAAAATGTGTAACTAATCAACAAATAGAATCACAACATCTCAACGCAAATGGAAATACCACGGAAAACCCTGAATCTGATCAGAAGAAGTCGTACTTTTGTTTGGCCGCTCATCCTTCAGATGTCGCTCAGTCAGTGGTACAGGACAATTACCAGCTCACGTCTTTGTCAGATCTTCAGCGGCCACACCTTCTAGGATGGTTCAATCATCAGCTTATTATGTGGGCACAAATCCTCACGAACCAGGCCTTCAAAGGACATTTGAACATTTAGGTGTCTCCAGCGAGTACCGTAATGATCCTGAGAGACTGTACAGTCTTACTTACAGCTGGGACAGTCCAATTGTCCTTGTTCAGAAATCAGAAGCAGGTTCAGACTGCACGCGTTTCGATGTAAACAGTTGATTAAAAAATCCGGACAAACATACGGTATCGCATGTTTGTCCGGGGTTTTAACACTAATGTTTTCGTCGAAAGATGTGCAATTTTGACCTACTTCTCACTTCCGGAAATCATCTGTGTACGCGCAAAGAGCCATCGGGCCGACGTCGGCCGCCGTTAGCCCGCGCACTGACGTGGGCCCGCTGGCTTCGGCCCAACGGCCTTTTGCGCATTGAGTCGATTGATCGTACCACTATCCTGATATAGAATCGGCTCGTAATCAAGAAGCGTCGATTCGCATGAGCCAAAATAGGCTTATGGCCATAAAGGTCCAAACTCACAGAGCAGCACACAGTCATATGATACTGAGATGAGAACAATGAAAATCTGTGCCGCACGACTGGCCGATTTCAGCTTCTTTAACGCCTCCGTTGCCGATTCGTATCAGGATGCCTGTGGACCCTTTTTTTTCTTTTGTGTGGACGTCTCAGAACTGAGATTTAATAATGCCAACCCACCCGGTAAGCACAAGGTCCTCGGGCTGACGACGGCCGCAGTAGGACCGCGCACGTCCGTGCGCGGGCCTGCTGCGGCCGGCGTCAGCCTGATTCGATTCTGCCCATTGGAAACCTTACACATGGCACGGTCACAGGAATCGATATCAAGCTCTGTCCCAGAGTCTCCTTGATTCCGGTCCCCATGTCATCTGGTGGGTAAATCCAAGCACGCCCATAAATGACGTCCCCTTCTCTACCGCTGAGACAGTTCGTGGTCACAGTGGGAAAAACCCCGGGGGATGACAGAATCAGATAGACAGTTAAAAGGGTAGTTAGGACACACGGAAATTAACACAGGAAAGAAAACGGATAAAAAACAAGGTAACACGCTAGCATGTGAACAATGAAAATAAAACAAGGAGAGCGAAGAAACAAACATCATTTTTAAGAACACAAAGAGCCACCCCCCCCCCCCCTCCCGAAAAAAAAAACAGAAAAAAAGAAAAGAAAAGAAAAAAAACAACAACAACACCCCCCCCTCCAACAATAACAACAACAAAAAGAACCAACCCAACAACAACAACAAACAAAAACAAACAAACCCCCCCCCAAAAAAAAAAAAACCAAAAAAAACTGACAACCCTCCTCCCCAAAAAAAACCCCCAACAATCCCCAAACAAACAAACAAACAAACAAACAAACAAACAAACAAACAAACAAACAAACAAACAAACAACAAACAAACAAACAAACAAACAAACAAACACCCCCACCCCCAAAAAATAAACCCCAAAACAACAAAAAAAACACCCAAAAAAACCCCAAACAAACAAAAAGAAAAAAAAAAAAAAAGAAAAGAAAAGAAAAGAAACGAAAAAAAAAAAAATAAAAAAAAAATCCGGCAACCGTAGGCCTCTCAGAGGACGACGACTTAGGCACCAAACGATTTTTATATCTGCAGTGTTATCGGAGCCCAAGAACGCACATGTAAGCCCACTGAAAATTTCTTCGGGGAAGCTTCGTTTGTTTTTATACTGCGCAAATGCGAGCGGCACAACGCGCACTCCTACAGGAGGTGCCGCGATCAAAGTACTTCTACTTCAAGTTTTTGGGAGTAAATTTGGTACCGAACTGAGTGGGGAAGCCCGTACCGACTTTCCCATTAACTCATTCAGCCCGACACACGTATTTCCCAAATTTTGGAGGCGTCATCTAACGACTATGCACCAGTTGCAGGAGATGGATCGACCATGATAATTCAAGGGCAGTGCCAGATTAGCCTGACAGGCGCCAAGCTAATCTGGCATTACCCTCGGATTGTCATGGTCGACCCATCTCCTGCTTTAGTGCGTCAAGGCTGAATGGATTAATAGCCTTTTTAAAGCGGTGAAACTGTATCGAAATTAGGACTGCGTGCACGCCGGGTCAGCTCTAATGAAGCTGGCTGAAGTTAGAGTGACTTGTGTTCCGGAAGCAGATGAGTAGTCATAGTCAGGGTATTTTGGGAAACTAATGATTTGCCGGATGACTGTCAACATGTGTATGCTGGTCTGTGATTTCGGACCTCACGGCAGTTAACCTTTTGGGCGTCGGTAGCGATTTTGGTCGAGGTGATTCCTGCAGGGGACTGAATCACCTCGACCGAACTTCAAATCGCTACCGATACCCACACCCCAACCCCGCCCACTGCGCAAATGGCCATCTGGCCGATGTCGGCCGCTGTCGGCCCGCGCGCAGGGGGACGGCGGCCGACGTCGGCCCGATGGCCATGGCTTGCCTGTGAAATCACTGTCCGGTCAACCGGCGCACTCATTTGACTACACAAAAGGGGGACTATAGTCATCAGCTGTCTGCTATTCTTGGAACCGATCTAATGAGGTCCTGATGTGTTTGCTGGTCTGTGATTTTGTACCTTACAGCTCAGATCGTGAGGTGAGAAGCCACAGACCTACAAGCATTTCGGGCAGTACACGGAGGGGTAGGGAGATCGGTGAACCGCAAGAAAAGGTCGATGAGTGCGAGAATACACTCAGCCGGTTGAACGGAAAGACGTGACGCACAGGTTTCGGGATGGCTGCACGAGTTACTTGCCTATGAGCTGCTCCTTCGCTGGAGCAGTGCACGGGCAAGAAAATCGTGCAGGCTTCCGAAACCTGTGCGTGGATGTCCTTATGTGGGTAAATCGAAATATGTGAACATGTTAAGTTACAGAATAAATTATGTCCTAGTCACAGTTCGTACAACTTGTGACAATGAGAGTAACAAACAAACAAGCAAGCAAGCAAACAAACAAACAAACAAATACACAAATAAACAGACATTACAGACAGACAGACAGACAGACAGACAGACAGACAGATTTTCCCGGCGACATCTGTAACTACACGTCTGAAAGCAACAATAATTCAGGATGCTATTTTTTTCTGTGGCAATTTTCTCACGTCCACGACTGACGGAAATTACACACAAATGAACAGCTTGCAGGACTTAATGTTCAACAAATTCATTGCAGGAGGCTGTTAACCTGTTTTCCATCTTTTCTTCCTAGAAAAGCAAGACACACTTACTTTCCAAACAAATTGATATTAAAAAGATGAGTATACTTCTTATTTATGTACCATCAGTAATGGTCAACAAAGAAAAAAAAAAAAAAAAAAAAAAGAGAGAGAATACACGTAACACGTCATTTTGTGGTTACTCTCCTCAGTTCCTTACATCTGGCTGTAAATATATATAACAATAGTGATGAAAAATCAAAACGAAAACACAAGAAGTATGACGCAATGGAGGCATTAAAGCGGTCTGCTCTGGGGTGGGCTTTGATTGCTAAACGTTTCTGATAAAATGGGTTCTCAGTGTTGTCTTACCTCAGCGTAGACTTTTCTACTCTTCTTTTCACAACTCCATTTGAGTATGCAAACGTAACAGAGATCTTCTGGTTACCCTAGTAAACGTCGTTGGAACTCTACATACAAAGGAGAATTGAGTTCAGCAGAGAAGTCTTCATTTCATTTCATTACATTCAGACTTTAATAGCTGTTAGCCTTTTTACTATTGTGAGACATACTGAAACATTTGAATACAGTAGGTATTGCCAACTATTGATCCCCCATTGTCGGGAACAGGTCACTTTAAAGTCACTCACAGGAACATACTTTACTGTTTAATCCTCTCTCTCTCTCTCTCACACACACACACACACACACACACACACACACACACACACACACACACACACACACACACACACACACACACACACACACACACACACATACACACACGCACACAACATTTTCTTTAATAGCTTCCACGTTCGACAGGCCCGAAGTCCGACGCCGGAACCCGGTATCGAACCTCGCACCTTTAGCATTGGTGGCAGGCGCCTTTACCACTGCGCCACGGACCGCCCCTAATACTTACTTACCACGCCAACGCGGTATCCTAGGCAAATATCCTATACACGAAGGCTTTGTTCTAGGTAGCAGGCTATGCAAGATAGTATGTGACTGATTTTGCAGTGGTGTAGGAACGCTTAACTCATTCAGCCCGACGGCCGTACTTCTCAAATTTTGGAGGCGTCATCTAATGACTATGCACCAGTTGCAGGAGATGGATCGACCATGACTGATAATTCAAGGGCAGGTACCAAGCTAATCTGGCACTACCCTTGAATTATCATGGTTGACCCATTTCCTGCTGTAGTGCGTATAAGTCGAAAACATAAGTCGAAAAACGTGGCTTAACCTATTCTAGCCCATCACCAAAATCCTTAAATTTTGCCGTTGTCCTTTGAAGACTGCATTGCAGTGCAGGACACAGATCGATCATGATAGTTCAAGGGCGATGCCAGAATAGCTTGGCGCCCATAGGCGCCAAGCTATTCTGGCATCGCCCTTGAACTATTATGGTCAATCCTTATCTTCCTGTGGTGTGTCTGGGGTAGAATGAGTTAAGTCGAACAACTTTTTTTTTCCCGGCCAAAGCTCTTCTTTCTATTACTAATTTTACAACGGATAACTCGAACTCGGTTTCTTCTCTCAAAAGTTGGATAAGTCGAGCTTTTTTCCCCATGCGGTTCCACTGATACGCGTAAGTCAAACTACGGATAGGCCGAGAAACGAACCAGATTTTTCCCCTGCCCAAAGCTGCTCTTCTAAGACTAATTTTACAGCGTATTTCTAAAACGGCCCAGTTTGGGTTAATTAAACTTCGGATAATCAACGCGTTTCTCGTTTTTCAAACCGGCTCGGATGAGTTGAACCATTTTTTTCCCGTGGCCAAAACTGCTCTTTTTAATAGTGTTGCCGTACCGGTATTTTTAGGTCGTACCGACATTTTCTGTCGGTATACCGGCAACCGGCCGCAAATGTCAGTGTTTTACACCACTCAGCCTCACACATCATGTGAACGCTAACACACTCACACACTACTCTCTCTCTCTCTCTCTCTCTCTCTCTCTCTCTCTCTCTCTCTCTCTCTCTCTCTCTCTCTCTCTCTATGTGCTTATCATATAATCAGTGCATGCTGCCGTATGGTTTGTGCATACTAATAATAATCGCCTAATTACATAATTCAACTTTCTATTATAATCCAAATAATTTTTGCTGTCTGAAGTGAATTTTCACTATGATCCAAATGATTTGCTTCGTATATAGGTCAAGTTATCATTAGCGCGTGTTTGTGTGTGCGCGCGAGCGTGTATATGTCAGTGTGCGCGCGTTGCGTGGACTTTCTATTTTCCGTTTGTTTTTTGTATGACCGAATGAATGAATGAATTTTGTTTAATGTCTCTTCATGTTTAACGTTTCCTAATTTTTCTTTGTGTAATTTGGTACTATTAGTATTACATTTATTATCCTGTGTTTGTAGAGTAGCAACGGCAAGTATGAAAAATGGCACACGTGCTAATTACTTTATCCGTTGAGAAATAAAGTTTCATTTCATTTCATTTCATTTCTCTCTCTCTCTCTCTCTCTCTCTCTCTCTCTCTCTCTCTCTCTCTCTCTCTCTCTCTCTCTCTCTCTCTCTCTCTCTTACATTTAGTTGTTGAGTATTTCTTTCTTAATTAATAAGTACTTTGTAGTAGTTTTGCATGTTTTTTTGTACATTAATTTAGTTATTGATGTCTTGTTACTGTGATTTTGTATGTATTATACTGAACAAAGGACAGTTTGGAAGAAAGGTATTTCAATGCCTAAAACTTTATCCTAATAAACGTTTCATCATCATCATCATCATCATCATCATCATCATCATCATCATCATCATCATCTCTCTCTCTCTCTCTCTCGCTCTCTCTCTCTCTCTCTCTCTCTCTCTCTCTCTCTCTCTCTCTCTCTCTCTCTCTCTCTCTCTCTCTCTCTCTCTAAAAAGACTGAAATTGCCCCCTTAGTTAGCAGCATCCGTTCAGTTTTAAAGGGCTGATCAGCATGATGCTGTTATGCACCAGTGATTATTTTCCTTCACATTATTTTTAATTAACACTATTTGTCCTCAACATTATTTTTCCTTATACACCATTAATTATTTTCCTGATTGTCCTGAACGGCAGGTGCTTAACCCATTCAAGCCTGACGCACTAAAGCAGGAGATGAGTCGACCATGATAATTTGGCGCCAAGCCATACAGCTAATCTGGCACTGCTCTTGAATTATCATGATCGATCTATCTCCTGCAACAGGTGTATAGTCGTTAGATGACGCCTCCAAAATTTGGGAAATACGGCCGTCGGGCTGAATGAGTTAAAATGGCGTGGTCTGTGATCGTGTTAACACCTTTACCTGAATGATTCAATGATGACTCTCTCTCTCTCTCTCTCTCTCTCTCTCTCTCTCTCTCACACACACACACACACACACACACACACACACTGACACACACACACGTGTACACACACACACACACACATACACACACACACACACACACACACACACACACACACACACACACACACACACACACACACACATATGGGTATGACGCCATGCCAATCAATTGTCAACAATGAACTTAGTGGTTGATTTGTTCACCGCGATTTATACGTATCAGACCATCTGGAATTCAGACGTGATTTACTGAAGCTGAACAAAAGCACAGTTTAGAAAATAACACACGCTAGTTACTCCCCCTCCCCCCCCCCTTTTTTTTTTTTTTTAGTTCATTGCTATAACAAGTACCGGTGCAATGCCATACTGGTTTTTTTTCTGCCTTGTGTCGAACCTAGGCTAAGTCGAATGTGTTCCCAAACTCGGATAAGTCGAACTCAAATATATAATACAAGCGATCCAAATTTCCGAAACCTCAGTAGCTGAGCTGACTCTTCGCACCACGTAAATGTCCTGTGTCTGTCTTGTACTGTGTTTTCAGAGTGAATGCTTGTGTGTCGCGTGAGCGTGCGTGTTGGGTTCAGTTCGCGGCGCTTTGAGCCGATTCGCAGAATTGGGTAAATCGCCTGTATAATAACCGGTATTATTATTATTAGTAGTAAACGATCCGCCTCTTTTGTGTTTTGCACTCATTTTATCGCCCAGGCGAAAAGACGGGGTTGCTCTATTATATATAGCACGTCCGCTGAAAGGCCCTGGTAATTCATTGTAGCACAGCTGCAGTGCGCCTGAATTCATCAGTGTTCAGGTCGTGCTAAACAGGCAATATCTGTGCCTGTTCCCCCATAACCCGCCCGTTTGATTTGTCCATTATCACTTCGGTGCCGTGAACGTCAGTAAACCGCGAACTAACCGTGTCAGCAACATCTAAGACAGACTGCTCCCCCCACGATCAGTTTTCCAGTAATGCCGTTGAAATCTAGGATCAGCGAGTCAAGGAAGGCAATTTGAGGGTATTAGCGTATCGATCCCCACTCTGGCTCTTCTGGTAAGGGATGTAGGGCGACTGTGACGCTGAATCATAATTGCCACGACGAGGTCCGCGTCCCACTAAGTGAAAGATAATCGGGCGAACGTCGACCGCCGAAGGCTCGCGCACACCTGGGCCCACTGCGGCCGTCGACGGCCCGAGGATCTTTGCATCGTGGGGTACTTCAGGTCCGAGGCAGACAGGAAATGTGCACTGGATGCTCAAACCCAGACAGTTCAGTGAACGTGAGAACCGCCAGAGTCAAATTCGTTCAGCAACCCAGTGCGCAAAGGCCATCTGGCCGACGTTGGCCCGCGCACGGACGTGCGTGGGCCAAAGGCGGCGGACTATCGGCCAGACTATGGCCTTTCATTTGTGCATTAGGAGATCGGGCAGGTTCTCACGACCCCTCTGCGGTTGCATTTGTGCATGAGAATCTGTCCCGCTTGCTGACGAAAGAACTTGAAACGCCCCTGAGACTTCTGACGCATGCGGCAAACTCAATCTCGGGCTAGTCTAGTCCCCTGAGGCAGCAAATAACATCTGCACAATGTTTTACAGGCCACAGGCATGGAAGGGTCGTCGGGAAACCGCACATACCCGAGAAGCAAAATGTCTACGTAGGGGCCCAAGACCGGCGGCTGCAGTGGGCCCGCGCACGGCTGTGCGCGGGCCCACTGCAGCCTGTCGTGGGCCCCGCGAGGACCTTTGTTTACGGGGTAGCTAGCTATAGTTAAGTTCCGTTCTGTTCTGTTCTAAGCTGTTCAAGAGCGGGTGGGGTGGGGGTGGGGTGTGTGTGTGTGTGTGTGTGTGTGTGTGTGTGTGTGTGTGTGTGGTGTCTCTGCGCATGGGCAGGCCATTACGCGCTCCACCCCATCCGTCGGAAGTCTTTCGACCACCTCCGGGTGGAGACGGTCTATTGTGTGATGCCTTTGACTCCCTTTGACTCCGGAAATGCTTTCTGAGGGTTTTCTCACCGACGTCTGATTTTAATCGCCTGTGCTTGGGCTATCGATCCCGATTTCTGTCTCGCCAGCGAGTTTTTCGGATCCGGCGATCTATCATTGCCGCACGGATGGGGTAGGATGATCGATTACGGCATTGCACGTAGCTCATGTCTTGGTGATGCTTTCGGGATAGACAGTGACGAAGGCCGTCCTTCCTGCCTGGCCAGCAACTTTGTCCGTTCGATCATTGTTCATAACGATATCGACATATTATCTTGACATTAAAATAAAACGTAATGGTCCAAACTGTTTGCGGAGGAGTGGGGTGCATCGTTGAAGGTCCTCTACCGCCGTAACTGTTCAAAGATACGCTTCTGTAACAGATGGTTACGAAACGCTGCATACAGGTCTAGCTGTGGTTCATTTAGACACAGGACAGCACACGTGGTCTTTATACCTGACAATGACTCCACTTCTTTCTAGAAATACAACGCTGTCAGCGCGAGAAACAAGCTATAAATAGACTGACACGGCTAACGGCAGCGCAGAATAAATAAGAGCAATTACGCGTGTGCTTTTGCTGCGTGTCCAAACTGCTGTTATAGATCATTGGGTGTGTCGACAAGGCATAACAAACACAATTGGTGCTGAAATTTGTCTTCATATTTCTGCGTAATGGTACTTTAATACAATGCCCCTATTTGTAGAATATTTACTGGTCTGTGACTTTACAAGAAAATCCCATTAAAGAAAGAAAGCCACTTAGAAAGAAAGGGCAGTTACAAAAAACAATCGTGTTGTAATTGTGATTTCTAAGCCGCGAGTTTCTTTTTCTTGCTGTTTTTCTTTGCAGTTTTTCTTCGCTTTGCATTCACCGTTTTGGTCTGGATTGTGATTTTAGATCTTGTTGGCTAATGAGCCGTAAGATTCAAAATTACTGACCAGCAACTAATGTACATTCACTGGTGACAAATACTGCGCAGAGTCTCTGCATCTGTGGATGCAATGGATATCCTATCACTGTGTGCAAACGAGGACAGTTTTTTTTTTCTCTCTCCGAATCATGCCCCTCCCTTCCCCTGACTCATTCGAGACAAACGGCATTCGTTCGTCTCGAATGAGTTAACCCCCCCCCCCCGCCCCTCCCCTTATGACGGCCATGTCTTTCTGACGCTGGCCTTGCCAAACTAAAATTAAAAGGAGGTAGGACATGGTCTATGATCGGGTGTCCAGAACCCAATCGGTATCAAACTCATTTCTGCTCGTCTTTACTAGGAGACTCAGGTAGGGCTCGCGTGTTTGGTCAGGGCTTTTAATCGTCCACTGTTTTGGTCAAACTCTGTGAACACTGACGTGCAATTTTGACCTACTTTTTGAATTTCCCAACAGCGTCACCCTACCACTGAAGTCAAAAAGGGTCACTTGCCTTTTCCTAATTCGCACACTGCATAGCTGTATGATACTATAGTGCCTCAGTCTATCAAACGCCTGTAATAGCGAAGACATGTTAGCAGCTTGCCACATGCGAACATACTTGTAGAGGCCGGTCATCACGCACAGCCTTCCCGGTAAGCAAAAGATCCTCGGGCCGTCGTCGGCCGCACTTGTTCCGCCGTGCGGCGGGCCAACTGCGGCCGACGTCGGCCCGATGACCTTTTGCGCCCTGGGCCGCGGTCATCACGCATGCCGTTCTGCGATCATTAGCAAGTAAAGGTCTGGTGTTTGGCGGCTTTCTGACTTCCATTTCTCTGAAGGCTGTACATGTACACAGTGACGTTGGAGCCGAGGGCGGATTCGTTGGGAAGGCCGCAGGGGGCATGCCTCCCCCCCCCCCCCCCGTTTATTTATTTTTTTTAAGGGGGGAAGGGGAAAGGAAAGAGCATCACCACCCCCTCCCTAAAAAAAAAGCAGGAAAATAATTTGCTTTTCATGTTTGATTTTTCGAAGTCAGATCAGGCTATCGCCACACGTACCTCCTCCCCCTCCCCCCCCCCCCTTGCAGTGTTGCCCCCCTCCCCCCACTTTACTGCCCCCTTCTCCTTGAAGTTGGACATTCGCCCCCCCCCCCCTTTTCCCTGTTACACTCCCCTCCCTATTGTTTGATTTATTTTTAATTGGAAAGTAAGACATGGTTGCAGGCACACTGCTCCTTCCCCACAGGGTCTAATTGAAAAGTATATTCCTACGCCATTGATAAATATACGTGACATTCAGCCCTGATATTGCATTAAATGCATGGCCGACTAGGATAGCTCTAGGGTAGTAAAGCGTCTGCAACCAATGCTAAGGTGAGAGGTTCGATACCCGGTTCCGGAGTCGGACTTTTCTCTTCTAGTAAGTGTCACCGTTAATTCGGGCGGACCGTCAGGGGTTCTTTCTCCGGGTACTCAGGCTTTAACCCCCTCTACTTTGGATACCGATTTCATGCCACTTTCTAAAATTTCTACAATACAAGCGATCAAGATTTCCCGAAACCTCAGTAACTGAGCTGACCCTTCACACCGGCCACGTGAATGTCCTGTTTGTCTTCAGAGTGAATGCGGGGCGGGTTCAGTTCGCAGCACTTTGAGCAGGTTCGCAAAACTGGGCCAAAGCGCCTATACAAAGACCGGTATTAGCATCATTATTCATTGTTATTAGTACCAGATTAGCTTGTCGTCAAAGGGTTCAAAACGCTGAGTCACGGCCGAGAAACTAAAAGTGAACACGATCCCACTGCAAGAGCGGATATCGGGGATTATGCGGATTTGTGTCTCTTTCCAATGCGCAAAAGGCCATCGGGCCGACGTCGGTCGCCGTTGGCCCCGCGCACAGCTGTGCGCGGGGCCAACGGCGGCCGACGTCGGCCCGATGGCCTTTTGCGCATTGGGTTGTTAGCCCTGTGGTCACATTTACATCTGCGTTTCTCGCACGAAACTGATTTAGTCAGTGTGTGGTGGTTTCAGACGCACAATTAGTGACCACTGGCAGCAAAATGGGGACTACTAACCCATATCATACTGAGGCTAAAAGCTTCAAATCTGTACACTGCCACATACAAGCTACATATAGTACATACAGATAAGGATATAGTCCAATGGCTTTAGTTCAGTCAAGGGTGGTGCCAGAATAGCTTGGCGCCTAGAGGCGCAAGCTATTCTGGCAACTACCCTTGAACTATTTTATGATTCAAACTTATTTCACACACTGGTGTATCATGTTCCGAATGATAAGGGTTAGGAGTAGATATACTTACCATACCACTAGGCACCCCCCCCCCCCTCCCCCCCCGCTTTTTCAGTCATATTGAAGTGTTTTCAGCACGTAAAAAGCGGGTCTGTGCCTATGGAGGTGTACAACACATTCTGCAAGGTTACAAGGTGTCTTCCATTCTTACTGAACTTGAACTTATTATGAAAAGTAGGCAGCTTATGCGCTGGAAGAGGTGAAATCCGTCAGTGTCATTGCCACCTACACTTTGGTCAGTGACTGGCATTTTTACTTCGGGTGGGGGAGAGGGAGGTGGAAGAGAGGTGTGTGTTTGGGTGCGTGGAGGGTGGGGGGTGGGGTGGGGGGGGGGAGGTGGGTTGTAAGCAGCCATTCAATTCATTTTAACATCACATTGACCTCACGTCACCACCTTTTACGAAAGGTATTCTGGATTCATGGACATGAGTCATGGGAATATGAATCATAGTCACGCTGCTACTTTTTGAATCTGCGCGATTTACCATGTTGACGATGAAAATAATTGTAGTAACTCTCTACAACTTTGAAACTTCATAGCTATATGCGGAAAAGGGATATCAATTTGTGTAGACTGTCTAATTTGGGGGCGTCTTTTCTATTTTGGCCACGGTTGTGTGTATCTGCGACGCCACATTTAAAGGTAATCCTTTGGTACGAAAATACAATTGTGAATGGAGATTTTACATTCAGTATCACGTAAAAGGGACTGCATACCTCACATTTCTTGAAAAAACTTAATATTAATGTGTATCCAGACATGTATACTTCTTTCATTTGTACTTTCATATTACGCAGTTAGACTTTCAGAACATTTCCCAAGGCAACACTATTTGTTTGCTGCTCTGTAATTTGCACCTTACGGCCCTCGAGCAGTAAGGTCCAAAATCACAGACCAGCACACGTTTGTTAATGAACATTTGTTCGTTTCAGTACTAACACGCGCCCATTACTAGTGTGTCATGTTTTCGTGAATATACATGGTTATTAATGTTTATTTGTAATGTAGGCGGACACCATTTCAAGACGGCCTTTCTACAACTCATTGAGTACAAGACATCATAGCTGTCCTATTCCAGGCAAAACACGATACGTTGTGAAACACGACACGCGGCATTGGGAATGACAAGACAAAACGGTTTGCGAAACTGGTTTGCCCTTGTCCTATCTCAAAGCGTAGACGTTTCTTTATCGGTTATTGCGATTGCATTTTTGCACGCTCGGTAGAGAGTCTGTCGTAATGTTTTGTATTCTTACGAAACGTCGCGGCTATATTTGTCTGTCTCGTGTATTGATCGCGAAGCTTGTCATATGATGCGAAGCGCAATTACTTGCGCGTATCACTTTCACAGCCCTTTGCTTGTACGCAGTTGTAGACTCAAAGTTTAATCTGATGAGTCACTCAGGCTGAAGATGTCAAAGCGGCCGATTTCTGTCATTAACCCCTTAACTGGCGGGGCAAGAGCTGCAAGAGACAAAAACCCTTATGAGCCCCCGCTATCGCGGGGGCTCATGGGGGTCTATGTCTCTTGTTAGTTGTATGTTCTTTATGCCTGTTGGTGTCAGGCACGTATGTTTCTTCACATGGAATATCGGTTAGCATGCAAACGCAAAATTTGTGATCGCTAGAAGCGAAGGGGTTAAGCGGTATAGATTCTCATCAGCTCCTTCACGTTAGCTGCGCGCGGCAATATTATGCACCACTCTCATAACGCGTTTAACCCATATCATACTGAGGGTAAACTGAGCTGCAAATCTGTACGCTGCCATATGCAAGCTACATTATAGTACTTACAGATAAGGATATAGACTAGTGGCTTTAGTTCAAGGGTAGTGCCAGAATAGCTTGGCGCCTAGAGGCTCATGCAACTGGCCCCTGGAGACTTCAAAACAAGGTTTGGGTGGGTGGGTGGGTGGGTGGGGGGGGGGGGTGAAGAGGCTTTGATGCTCAGTGGTGCACTGCCTCCACAGCAGCATTCCTCAACATGAGGGGTGGGGAGTGGGGGGGGGGGGAGGGCGGTGGGGGAGGGGGGGGGGGGCGGGGACGGGGGGGGGGGGGGGGGGGGAAGAGGGCGAGTTGTGGTAATAAATAACATTTACAGTCTTTATGCGGATCACGACTGAACTTATTGCAATCATGAATCACGAGAATCTAAAAACGCCAATCACGCATCATCATCATCACCTCTCTCTCTCTCTTTGTATGTTAGTAGCTTTGTACCTTTAGCAGAGTTGTACCTTTGTATGGCACATGTGCTAACTGTTTCTTCCGTTGAGAAATAAAGTTTCATTTAATTTCATTTCTGTCTCTCTCTCCCCCCACCCCCCACCACCCACACACACACACCCAGCTTAGTTATTGCGTATTGCTATTGCAGCAGCGTACAGGGAGTACTCACTCTTTGTCTATTATGTATGTCTTTAATATTCCAGCATCTCTGTCATAATCCTTTTGATTAAGATGATATACACTTAATCCTTGTGACCACCTCAAACTGAGGATGCGTCTCGGACTGTCGGACTGGATGCTCATGATGGACGGACACATCTTTCACAACATCTTCATCAACCGGAAAATTTAACGACGTCAGGGTGGGGGCGGGTGGAGGGGGGGGGGGGGTGTGAGGTGAGGCATGGGGGATGGGGGAGAACGGTTTCTAAGCTAGAAATTGCAGTGTGAATCTAAAGAACAGACTTCTCGTATCGCTGGACATTTTCACGGGTCAGGAAGATCTTCTTTCGGCTTTTGCATTTCACGACTAACTCTTTCCCCCCCCCCCCCCCCCCCCTAACGATCACGAGGATAAAAACTGCCATAACAAATTAAGAGAAAATGCCAAAATTTTAAATAAGCCAATCACGCATAACGATCTTAAGGCGTACCATCCCTCAGTGCACGGTGTAAAGTTTATAAATATTCAAAATTTTCTTTGGTCTTTAAGAACCATATTTTGAATAAAGCCCTCAGAAGTGGTCGGACTGGATTCCGTCTGAGTGGCCCATTGGTTTCGGTACCAAATACAGTCACAACTTGATTTTACTTGGAGTTCAGGATGAAGATCGACCCGTGAAAGTTCAAGACTGGTGCTGTCTTGGAACTATCGTAGCCGGAGTTACCCTTTGGCTGTCGGTAGCACGTTTTGTCGAGGTGATTGCTGCAGGAATCACCTCGACAAAACGTGCTACCGGCAGCCGTCTTTTAGTGTACATAGCGTGACAGTACATAATGATTTTTAACGTTGAATCTTTTTTACTGTCGGCGTATAAGACGGAAAAACAATCGATTTTACCCCTTGACAAAAAAAGGTCCTCTGGCCAGCGTCGACCTTATCTGGCTTGCTCACGGCCCGATGACCTTTCCTCACTGGAATCACGCTCACAAAAAACAAAAACAAAACAAAAACACATAACACAGACGGACCGAAGCTACCTAGCGAGTCCAACCACGCACTGTGACTTCATACATTAACCCGTTCAGTGTCAACTGAGGCAGATTATGTTTCAGCATGCATTGTTTTTTCGACGACAAAATGTCCTTGCTGTCCCAGGAACATGGATTTCAAGTGGTGTCAGCAAGAGGCATAGATCCTCATGAGCCCCCGCGACTGCGGGGGCTCATGAGGATCTATACCTCTTGCACTTGGATGGAGTTAAGATTTTCTCGGCACTGAACGGGTTAACATGTAACTGATTTGCTCCTGATGTAACTGATTTGCTCCTGATGTTTATTATACTGTCAAGATAATTTTAAATGTGCATGTATTTACAATCTGATAAGATAATACTGGACTACGACTGCTTGTGCGCACCCGCCAATCATTTCCACAAACAGGATTGATAGTCATACAGATAAAAATTAGAGTTAGCTACTATTGCACGACACGCACGAACGCGTGGATAAACTAACTAACCACACACACACACACACACACACACACACACACACACACACACACACACACACACACACACACAATCACACACACACACACACGCACGCACACACACACATACACACACAAACTATCACACACACACACACACACACACACACACACACACACACACACACACACACACACACACACACACACACACACACACACGCACGCACACACACACATACACACACATACACACACAAACTATCACACACACACACACACACACACACACACACACACACACACAGACACACACACACACAGATACACACGCAAAACAGTAAGATTAAATAACCGAAAGATTAATTGGTATTTGGATAAAATAAGATCAGACTTACATAGCTGTGTTTATCCCAAAGCCGATTCTGTTTTTCAGAGAAAAACACACTTATTCACCTGTCAACGAAATCAACAAACATGATGTGTTGTGTTACAGATAATGAGATTTAGTTTAATTTCCTTTTCAGAGCGCTGTAAGCCTGATCTTTCGGGGATGGGCGCTATATAAAACACTGTATTATTATTATTATTATTATTATTATTATTATTATTATTATTATTATTATTATTATTATTATTATTATTATTATTATTATTATTATTATTATTATTATTCACCAATCGGTGGCTCAGCGCATATTAGATAATCATAACAATTGATAATAATAGATTTTCACACGTGCTTTGTTCTGTGACGCACAGATAGGAAAAACGTATTATTTTAGTAAACAAATACGAACAATACACAATGACATTAGATCATGCAATGCTGCATCACTCATTTTCGCCTGGGACAAAGATTATGGCTTTTGGTCACATCGATACGGCGCAAGAACACACTAGCAGTTTTAGCCGCGATGAAGGGGGGCCCATGAGGATCTATGTCTCTTGCATTTGTGTTTTGTTCGTTCTACACCGGCAGTGCAAGGGTTAGCGAGTTTCGCACCGAATGTAATACGTTTCAGCTTTAAATTGATGGATGTAGCAAAACACAGCACGCCACTCCCAAAACGGCGCGTGTCTGTGGAAAAAACACACGGATGAAGGCATTGATATTTCTGTCTAATTTAGTTCTCTTTTATAACATTGCATACAAGTTCTGAAGGCCGGAGTGCTGCTCGAAAAATACACGATTTTTAATTCTTTAGTTTCGAAACGCAAAAATGGCTACTTCCTGTAACACACTGACAGCTGAGTTTAAACATTTTAGTTAACCTCTGAATGCACTAGTCATCCTGTCGCGTGTCGGTAGCGGTTTTTGTCGCGATGATTCCTACATTTTCGACTCGGAAAAGCTGCCTTTAGCCCTTGCTTTAGGTAAACTCAGCTGGCATAGGTATGACTTCTGTCGATCTTGCAGCACCATCATAGCTGCTTTCATCTTTGGTCTTCCTTTTGTTGTCCGTGTAGCACCATCATGGTGGCTTTCACCTTAGGTCGTCTTTTTGTTGACCTTGTAGCACCATCATAGTGGCTTTCATCTTAGGTCTTCCTTTTGTTGTCCGTGTAGCACCATCATGGTGGCATTTCATTATCATAAAAATGCCCTTGATTTGGAGATGGCTTTACTCTTCACTTTGCGTGTGTGCATGTGTGTGTGGTAGAGGTCGTTTGACATGGAAGCGCACAACATTTTTCTCAAATATCTCCGCAAAGAGCCACTTTTCCAAACCAATCTTCGAACAAATATCATTCAGTGACAGTTGACCTAATGCGATTTACTTTCAAGAAACACGAACAATGTGTCCGCTTTGCTGTACAGTCGTAAAATTCGGAATGTTTTTATGAAACGACTTATTTGACATCTCTAAATATGCCCCAGATATATTCAGCCCAGCATAGGAAGATCCATTTCACGTGAATTGGCCACGATTTCAAACCGGAAACAGGTCAGGCAAAACAAAAAAGTCTGCATGCTAAACTCGACAGTGAAATCTGCATGGGCTCTATCAGGGTAGTGGAAATGGCTTGTTCTTGTTTTTTGACCCAATTTTTACGACTGTACAGCAAAATCAACAAATCATAGAGGTCAAGTAAAAATAGCCCATATTAGGTCAGTTGGCACTAACTGATATTTGTTCTAAAACTACAGAAAGGGGCCGTTGGCGCCGGCCATGAGACGCCTTGGCGACGGGCTTCACCCGTCCCGAGCCATTGTCCATTTCAGTGTTGTGTGTAAACTGTTGTGTGAGTTTGGGTGATTGCGAGCAAATGTTCCTGTACGTGGCAACATGTATTTGGAACAATAAAGTTCATTCATTCATTCATTCATTCATTCATTCATTCATTCATTCATTGTGTGTAAACTGTTGTGTGAGTTTGGGTGATTGCGAGCAAATGTTCCTGTACGTGGCAACATGTATTTGGAACAATAAAGTTCATTCATTCATTCATTCATTCATTCATTCATTCATTTATTCATTCATTCATTCATTCATTCATTCATTCATTCATTCATGTGTTTCTTTGCGGAGATATTTTTCAAACACGTTGGTGCATTTAGCCCTGACGCTGTGCATCAGGAGACGAATAGCCTATGAAAGTTCAAAAGGCGGTGCCAGAAAAGCTTGACGCCTCTATGCACCAGTGCTATTCTGACACCACCCTTGAGCTATCTTTGTTGAACTGAAGTGCCTCAAACTGCACGTGAGCGACAGGCATATAATTTATATTCTCATTTGCCCCTGCGGGGCTTATGAGTACATACGCCTCTTGCAGATGAAGTGGCTTGATGAACACAGTTAAAGGTGCATTTTAGATTTGTCTTAACCCTTTTAACGCCAACACTCTACAGCAGGAGATTGATTGACCATGATAATTCAAGGGTAGTGCCAGATTAGCTTGGCGCCTTCAGGCGCCAAGCTAATCTGGCACAACCCTTGAATTATCATGGTCAATCCACCTCCTGCAAGTGGTACATAGTCGTTAAGTAACACTTCCAAAATTCGGGAAATGCGCCCATGGCGCTAAAAGAGTTAAGGTGATAAAAGGAAAACTGATTGCACCTATATTCTGGAAACGACCGAAAAAAAAAACCAACTAATTTTAGAGTCCTTTACAAGATTAAAAAAACATTTTATAATATATGGATCTAACGAGTGCATCAGACATGTAAACTTTGTTAGTACGACATTTAAAAAATATTTGAACAAAAAAAAAACAAACAACATATTATTATCTCAGCAGGGTTTCGTTGATTTCAAATGTCAAATGAACAGTGTTTTCCTTCTATATTTTTGTGTGTGATTATGTGACTATTTTTCTTAGAAAATAGATTTTATAATCAAAAGAACCGCTGAACAAACATACAAGCTGAGGGACTTTTCCCTGTTTCTTGCTGTAACTGATCAGCCTCAGGATGACGATGCGTGACTTTTCCCCCCCGATGATTATACGCTTGAATCTTTCACTGCTGGGGGAGAGGCGAACGCTACCCAGCTGCAAGAGACATAAACCCTCATGAGCCCCCGCAGTCTCGCGGTCTCATGAGGATTTATGTCTCTTGTTAGCCCTGTTTACATATATGTTCTTCACGCCGCGAATGTCGGTCAGCGTGCAGTGGTTTCGGACGCGAAATTCGTGATCACTGACAGCGGAGGTCTGAACTCATTGTGCCCTAGGTACGAAATACCCACATTAATTTAGAGTTATCCTCTGAGGACTGCAGTACAATTCAGGAAACAGATCCACCATGATAGTTGATGGGTGGTGGCAGAATAGCTTGGCGCCCCATTAGCGGCCAAGCTATTCTGCCACCATCCTTGAACAATCAATGTCGAGCCAAATATTGCTGTGGAGTGTCACGGGCAGAATGAGTCAACCCAATAACTGCAACTGGGCCTTTGAAATATGTCATTATTTCACGCCAAAGAAGCCCATCTGTCCAAGGAACATGGATAACCAGAGGGGCCAGCGAAAGGCATAGATCCACATGACCTCTAACAAGTAGTGCGAGGGCTCTTGATGATCTATGTCTCGCCGTTGGGCGGGTGTTTGCTTCTTCTCGGCAGCCCCCACCCGGGTCTGCCCTAGGGGACTTGGGTGGGGTTAACTACTTTTTAGTTCCCAGGGTCACCCTGGTCAGCCCCACAGCCAAGCTAATCTGGCACTACCCTTGAATTGTCATGGTGAATCCATCTTCTGCAACTGACACGTAGTCTTTAGGTGACACCTCCAAAATGTTGGAAATGCGTTCATGGGGCTGAATGGGTGAACAACAATTTTATATTGACTTCGCAGCTTGCAAAGTGTGTACAGCCGTACGCGTGTGGAACCAAAGCCTGTGCTGAATCCTTTCCGCCTTCAACATGCACGGATTCTTACCATTACGAGTAAATATGAAGACACATTTCAGCACCATGTGTGTTTATTATGCGTTGTGGAAACACAAATGAACTTTAACAGCAGTTGGGACACGCAGCAAAAGCACACGCGTAATCGCACTTATTTATTCTGCGCAGCCCTTAGCGTGTCAATCTATTTTTAGCTGTTTCTTGTACTGATAGCGTTGTATTTGTAGAACGGAGTGGAGTCATAATTGTCAGGTTACTTGATATAAAGACGACGTGTGCTGAACTGGATTGTCCTGTGTCTAAATGAACCATCACTACACATGTGTGTAGCTTTTTTGTAACCATCTGTTACAGATATGTCTCTTTGAACAGTTACGACACTTGGTATTTATTTTTCAAACGCGAGTTGGTCGATAGTTTATTCTTTTTACATTGTATAGTTTTCAAATAATAATATATAAAACTTAAAAAAACCCAAAAAACACAGATTTTTTTCTCTCTCGAAACTTTAAAAGTATCTTGATGCAAATAGTCTACAGGTCAGCCTTAGTGTATTAAGCGCATCAGAATCTCTCGCACACATGATATAACGCCGTCAGGTCTGTGCCTGCAAAGTCTGATACCCAATGAGCAAATAATAATAATAATAATAATAATGAGTATTTATATAGCGCTTAATCTTACTCAAAAGCTCTAAGCGCTTTACAATCTGTACACAAAAATAAAAATACAATGACATATGCACATAACAAACAAAGCACAATGCCCGAACACACCACTTTTACAATAAACTAAACAACAATCATCATCATCATCATCATCAGTCCCTTGCCCGAACTGGGCGTTGGGGGGACTGAAAGGCAGCAGCAACAGACAGTGCTCTCCACTGAGTTCTATTTTGGGCGGTGGCAAGCAAGTCTGGCATCTCGAGTTCGGTCCATTCTTTTATGTTTGCGACCCAACTCTTTCTCTGACGACCTCGCCGACGACTTCCTTCGAGAGTGCCTTGGAGGATAGTCTTGGACAAGGTGTTGTGTCGGGTCACGTGGCCAAACCAAGCAAGCTTGCGCCGTTTCACGGTTGCCAGAAGAGGTTCATGTGGGCCCACCAGGGAGGTGACGATGCTCCGTACATATTCGTTGGTTTTGTGCTCGCGGTACGAGATGCGGAGCAACTTCCTCAGGCACTTGTTCTCAAAGGCCTGGATTTTCTTTTCTGAGTCTGCAAGCAGTGTCCAAGTCTCACAGCCGTAGAGTAGAATAGACACTACGAGGGACTTGTAAAGCCTGTACTTGATGGTGAAGCTGATGGAGTTACTTCGCCATATCCTGTCCAGCCTGGCAATTGCGGATGTTGCTGTACCTATCCTGATACGGATCTCTGCTACGCAACTACCGTCTTTGGACAGGGTGGCTCCCAAGTACTTGAAGCTATTGACCTCTTCTAGCTTCTGGCCGTTCATGTGAATGTTGCTGCTGCTGTCGCTTGTGGTGTTGATCATCACTTTGCTTTTATCCGTACTGATCTCCATGCCATAAGACCCTGCGCTACTTGAAAGTTTGTCTGTCAGGTTTTGGAGCTCACTATTGCTGCCTGCCATGAGGTCAATATCGTCTGCGAATCGAAGATTGCACAGGGATCTGCCACCAATAGAGATTGAAGTATGGTGGTCGTGGAGGGTTTCCTGCATGATCTTCTCCAGGAATATGTTGAAAAGGACAGGAGAGAGCAGGCATCCTTGACGGACACCGATCGTCGTCCTGAAGAACTCGCCTGACTGATTGTTAAGTAGAACCGCGCTGCAGGCGTTCTTGTAAAGCGCTTCTATCATTTGGATCAGTCCCTCCTCTATGTTGAACGATTTCATGACTTGCCAGAGTCCGTCGTGCCAGACGCGATCAAATGCTTTCCTGAAATCAATGAAGTTGTGGTAGAGTTCGCGCTGATGCTGCAGATGTTTCTCGATCAGGACGCGGCAGTTGAAAATCTGCTCTACAGTGCTTCTTCCAACTCTGAAGCCAGCCTGTTCTTCTGCCAGCAGTTCCTCGGCGAAAGTTTTGAGGCGGTTGAGAATGATTCTAAGCATTACTTTGCTAGGGTGACTTATCAGACTGATAGTTCTGTAGTTCTGGCACTGTTTCATGTTTCCTTTCTTGGGGAGCGGGATCACTAGAGACTGTGTCCATTCTACTGGCCATTTCTTTTGCTCCCAGATCTTTTGACAGAGTGTAGTGAGGACCTTCGTTGTTACTTCTCCTCCATGTTTCAACAGTTCAGCAGGTATGTTGTCTACACCTGGAGACTTTCCTCCCTTCAGGCTGCGTACGGCTGCTCCCACCTCTTCAGCTAACACTGGCAGGTCTTCAGCCTTCCTGGCCCCAGCCTGGTTGTTTTGGAGGATGCTGGTGTCTGGCTCAGCCTTGTAGTTATACAAGTCTCGGCAGTACTCAGTCCATCTGTTTAGTACAGCAGTGTTTTCCGTAAGGAGTTGGCCGCTGCTGTCTTCGATGACTGTGGCTGTTCGCTGTTGAGTCTTGGTGAGGGTCCTTAGCGTTTCATAAGCCTTCTTGCTGTTGCCGTTTGCCATGCCCTCTTCCACGCTACAACACTGGTCTTCAATCCAATCTTCTTTGGCTTCTTTCATCCTCTTCCTGATCTTCTTGTTGACAAGTCTGTACTTGTTTGCTGATGTGAGGTCTTGGCCTCTCTTTTTCTTCCAGGCTCTCCTCTCATCACAGAGATCGAGGATGTCATCGGTGACCCAGGGCTGTTTGCGCTTCCTCTGTTTCCCCAGCACTTCTTCTGCTGTAGAAAGTAACACCTCTTTTATATTTCCAGCAAGGGTGTCTACGTCGCAGTCCAAAGTAGCCAAGGCTGCAAATCTGCCTCCCACCTGGGCTTGGAAGAGCTCTTCTACTTCCGGGTCTTTTAGCTTCTGGAGGTCGAATCTGATGCGAGGGCTCTTGCTATCTCGTTTCAATGCCAGCTTCAACTTGAGGCTAGTAAGGACGAGGTTGTGGTCGCTGCCAATATCAGCGCCAGGAAAGGACCTCGTTTGTGCTTTGTTAATGCTGGATTTGAATCGTCGAGGCAGCAAGATGAAGTCAATCTGGTTATGGACCAGGCCTCCTGGCGATTGCCATGTCACTGTTCTTGACTTCTTACATACATAATAATTTATATTCTAATTAACATTCAGTCTAAACAAGGAGGATTGCAGAACTACAACTAAGGCATCAAACACTGGCAATTATTCAAAGTGAAGCTTGAAGAGGTGAGTTTTCAACGAACTCTTGAAGTCAGAGACAGACTCACTGTTTCTGACCTCAAGAGGAAGTGTATTCCATAACACTGGGGCTTGATAAACAAAAGTGCGCTGACCAAATGTTTTAGTTTGGACAGAAGGTACACACAACTTTCGTTTATCAGAAGAGGAGCGGAGCTCACGAGAGGGTGTATACACGTGCAGCAAAGAGGACAAGTATTCTGGGCTGGTGCATGAAAGACAGTTAAAACAGAGATAGTAAAGTGGACAGTTGATGGGCACCCCTCCCCCCAATCTATAGATTTATTTGATCCTCTCCGTATTTAGACAAACGAACTCCCAACACTTACCGCCAATGCCTTAATCGCCTAGCCATTTTAGTTCCACTCCAGAAATCATTCAAAGCAACGATTTTTGATCAGCTACCAACCCGCGATTATTAAGCCAGATCCCCCACTCCCACCTAAATTATTAATGCTGTCATTGACTTCTTTAAACAAAGGCTAATTATTCAATCGGCATTTACAGTTTTACCTTTGTCAATGTAAACGACTCATTTACGATCAGCTGTTTTCGGGAAATGACTACTTGCGCCATTGTGGGAATTCCCGTTAGGCATTATTGCCGCAACCCCCCCACATAGAAGTAAGTGACGTCAATGTTGCTATTAGCAACTGACCTCACATGCCTAGCTCGTGACTCTTAACACATGACAAAGTATTTCGCCATCGAGAGGGTAGGTTTCACTTTTTAATACAGTTAAACCTGTCTTTGTTTAGACAGGCACACTCAAATACATGTGACATACGCATCACACACAGCACACGCGGCATATTTACCATACTCAAAATACATGACACACGCGGCACACTCTCCATACTCAAAATACATGACATACGCGGCAGAGAATAATCCTTTCCGTAAATAAACAAACACACTTGACCAAATACATTCATCAGCTTTATCTGCCCAGTCAGGTCCCCCAACCCCTTGGAAACAAAAGGCTAGTTAAAATATCTTCCCGAGAAATAGTGACTACCGTACACGCCACCCACCACTCAATGCTGTCAGAGTTGGCCTTCCTGAGAATACTTCCTGTTCATGGTAAACAATAGTCCTCTATGCCCAAATAGTGTGTCTCTCTCTCTCTCTCTTTCTCTCTCTCTCTCTCTCTCTCTGACGCCAATAGTTTTACCCCCAGAGAATAATAATGTGGGCTCCTGAGAATCCTATTTAAGAATCTATAGATTTATTTGATCCTCTCCGTATTTAAACTAACGCGCTCCAGCACTTACCACCAATGTCTTAATCGCCTAACCGTCCTAGTTCCATTTCAGAAATCATTCAAGCTACGTTTTTTGATCAGCTGACAACACACGATTATTAAGGCAGATACCCGACCCCACCTAAACACACGCCTTGGCTGAGAGGTGTTTACGCGGCTGTTATTACTGAAAAACAAACAAGGCTGCCAAACCCCACCTATTCAAAGTGTCGAGGTAAAATCGTATGCGACACACGCGGCATACATTGTACAGACACACGTAACATGTGCCGTACAGACATACGCGGCTTATGCGGCACACACACAGCAAGAGAAAACAAAAGCTAATTAAACTACCGACGATTACAACACAGTCAGTATATAGTACTGAATACCTAGTCAAGCCGTCACGCGTCACCGGTTTATAACACACACACCCGCTTAGTGTACATAAAGCGGAACAGCCAGCTGGCTAATTTTGGCTCATCATAGGCGAAAAATCTTTCTCGAGCAGTGAAGAACATTCTCGATTCTAAAACTGTCCCCCTACTACTGAAACGGTCCCCACACCACTGAAACTGTCCCCATCAAAACAAGGGGGACAGTTTTGCATTCTAGAATGTTCTAAAGCACGTGTTTGCTGTTGTAATCGTCCCATAAATAGCGTACATGACGTAGTTGGCTACACGTCAGCATTTGCTGATTCACAGCTCCAGTAACCTGTTCCCACGAAAGGGACCTTAAGTCGCTTTTGACCGAATGGAGCTACAGACCAAAAAGTGTGCAGGGGGTCATCTTGGATTAGTTCGAGTGATCAACTTTAAATGCTTGTTTCTCACTTAATAACCAATCTACAACAATAGTCTGTACATCAAATTAATTGGTTTTGATAGTAGATTGTAATGGTGTAAATATTTCAAAACTCAAAATTTCCGACTTATGGTCCCTTTTGTGGGATATAGAGGTATAAAGTCGACTCACAGTCTAGGATGTTCCAAATGACGTGTTTGCTTATGAAATCGTTTGCAATACTGCAGGTATAAAAGTAAACCAACAGCCAATAATCATTCTTTCCCGATTACATCCGTACCAGTAGGACAGTAAGCAGGGCCAAACGATAGCCAGGCATAAATGGCGAGCCACCAAAACAAATATGTTGAGGAAATGGAGATTGGTGAAAAAACGTACACTCAAGCTTTTTTAGACGAGCTGACAAAAGACGAGACTCTTGCAAAAAGTCGCCTACGCTTAGACTTAGCAAGAGCGAAAAATAGAAAGGAAACATGTTTTCAAAACATGAAAAAGACAAAAAAGAGAATTAAAATTATGGTTGAAAAGCTACGTGAGCAACAATCATCGTTTGACGCAGCGGTAGCTGACATACAGAGGCTAAAAGGTCTCCTTAAAGAAGAAAAAAGTGGCTAAATGTGGCAGTGGTTTTTTCTACACGTCTTTGGCATACCTCGCGAGGGGGAGCCATAAATACCTTCAAGGTATTCTGATGAGACCTAACAGGTCGAAATGGCTCACAGGTTAGTACTCTATTTTTCATAGTTTGAGATCTTTCTTTCTCATATGGTGTGAAATCTGTGACACTAACCTTTGAAAGCTCTGACATTTCCAAATCAACTCCAGCGTTATCCAGGGCCTTTTGAAAGCATTTGTGTACCCAGGTAAGGGAACTGTGTAATTTAGTGTAACACATGACCGCTTTTGAATACCAGGAAGGTGTTCGCTTTCAATAGGCGTGTAGTGAAATAAACACCATTACAAGTAGGGACAGGAATATCAGAGATAGGCAGAAGGGGACTTCACCCCCCAAGTAGGGACAGGAATATCAGAGATAGGCGGAACGGGACTTCACCCCCGCGCTGGGAAAAAAAGTAAATTACAAGTACATGATAAGTAACAAGTAACCTATAAGTTACTTTCAACTGACACATAACTTATAGGTTACCTTATCATGTACTTGCTAGTTAGTTGTCACAAGTTCTAATAAGTAATTAAAATAAGAACTTTTAAGAACCTAAACATAACAATTTACAAGAACTTGACCCTAGTCAACAACTTACTTGGACAGAATTTCCAAGTTACAAGGACAACAAGAAAACTTTTTTTTCTCAGTAGTACTCTGGTGGTGGGGCTGATGGCGTCAAATGAGCAGGCATAAAAGGCATGACATCTCTTTGTGAAGAGTATTTCAGAATTAATGAATGATTACCAAAACTGATCTTTACTTGCCTAACAGTCCGTAAACTTTTTTCATAGTTTCTTCTACGCCTATTTTCTTTCCTTCCTCTAAAAAAGATTGCTTTAGCTCTTCAACATTCGCGGGTTGACTACGCATCTTATTCTGTATTTCAGACTTCTGTTGCTTGTAATTTGCTAAATCATCCTGGACTCTTTTAAATTCGTTATCGTCAATTTCATTATTTTCCAAAGATTTACTAATAATAAGTTTCATACTCGTCAGCTTAGCTGCTGCGAGCGTACTTAATGCTTCATGCTTCTGCAACTTAGTATAAAATTTTTTGTTAAGGGCTTCCATACCAAAGCATGCCAGGCTTGTGGCAAGGCCAACAGCTTCAACAGCAATTCCTACGACACTTCCCACCCCCGTTGCAAACAGAGTTATACCTCCTACAGATAATCCGGCCGAAACCACCCCCATGGCCATTGATGTGTTGTGTACAGAATTGAAAACCGTATTGTAACGGCGTTTACACCTCGAGTATTTTGCTTGTTCTTCTTCCAAATACTTCAACGCTTCTGTAATATTCATTAAACGGAATGAATCTGCCTTTAATGTTTTATCACGCTCAATAGGCTCAAGCTGCTCAGGTGGTATTTGTGGATACAAGTTCACCATTTTTTATGACAAATATTTTTTTAATCAGCAATTACATTTTGCAACTCTTCAAAAGTATACAATTTGCTGGCATAATAAAATGCAACAAGATCAATGTGTTCAAGGTTTATGTAAGTTAGACGAACAAAAGTTGTTTTGTCGACCACCACCTTGACAGCGGGAACACTGCTCGAAACATTAATAACATCATTATTTTTTGTAATAGCAATAAAGACCTTTGATGATTCTGTTACTGTTTCATTCCATGTAAGTTTAATTCCTTGTGCTATATTTGCCTCTTTTGCAGAAGCAACAGATTTCATGATAATTTCAAATACTATTGTCGCTTCTCTAGCCACGACTAAGCTTGCTGGCATAAACACAACAGAAGTATCTGATCTACCCTTTCTAGTTGTAAGAAGATACCGCCGTCTCTCATAATTTTCAACTTTCAGTTTTTCTCTGCTATTGTTGTCTAGGGAAAAACTTGGAACAAGGCTTACAATAAGCGGCCCAGAATTAACAACCTTCCTAAACACTAAGGCGCCTTCATCATCAGTGTATACATAAGGACTAATAAATTCAATCTTTATGTCCCAGTCAATTGTGGGTGGTGGTGCCGGTACAGGTGAAACAACCCACTTACTACCCACATGTATTAAGTTGTAAGGCGCATTATTTACAGGTGGAGTAGGTACAGTAACATCACGAAGCTGACCAAGTTTAGGAATCTGTTTTTCACCATCTTTCATGTCAACAATTACTTTCCTCTTGTACATGCCATTTGAATCAAGTTCAAAACCATATATTTCTCCAATTTCCCCTTCCTTCTCAAAATCCTGTACGTCTGCCAAATCTTTCAACTCTGTTACTGGACACGCAACTGGTATGATTCTAGGCTTTGGACCAAGACCACTCATTTTTATAAACAAAAATAAAATTATTTAACTTCCAACACAACACTAAAATCATGCATAAGAACTGGTTTGTCATCCTGATTAGTTACAGATATACTCAGTGACTCAAAGAAACTAGAACCTAATTTTTTAAACTGAGAATTAGGAAATCTAACAACCACACTTTCACAATAGGGAGCAGTTCCAGTCGGAAAGCATCTTAACAAAGTTGAAGGCTTTCCATTGTGTACATTTTCAGTAGTGTTCAGTTCTTTCAAATGAACATTTAGCACTGTGTGTACTGACAAATGAACAGGATATCTGCCAGTTATTCTTGGTTTTTTTGGTGATAGTAGACTACCAACTGATTGTGACCAATCTTCATCTGGATGTGTTATTTTTTTACCTAAAAATCCAAGTAATAATAAAAGACTAATTGATAAAGAAAACTGACCACTTTTCGGAAATTCAATTGTAACAAGTAAATTAGCTGGGTTTAAAGTTGCTTTAATTTTAAATTCATTTTGAAGCCATTCAGCTAAAGTACAAAAGTCATAATACCCAGCTCGTAAAGTATCACCCTTCTCAATACCATCAAGAGTTCCACTTACAGAATAATTTTCATCATCCGTTACATTAAACCACTTTACTGTATAAAACATTTCATGGATAGCTACAGCCTTGTTACCATCACGATTATCGATCCCATTAGTTAGCCACACTGGTTTGCTCGTGTCAAGATTTGTTAAGGTTATAAACATTTTTATTATCACATAAAAAAAGCACAATGGAATTTAAATCACCAACAATTGCCATTGTAAACGCGTTTCAATTTAACGTGGATGCCAAGTATAATGTTGCACCAACTTATGACCAGAAAATAATTCAACTAAATCAGCTTGATATAGCTGTGTCTGAACAAGATTTATTTCAAGTGAAAGTACCAAACCCTTTTGATCATTACCTAAACCCTCCAATTACAGATGACTCTACTGCAAGAAAGTGGTCTTCAAGCCCACTACAGATGTTTCAAAACCAACTTAACTTTGCTATACTATGCTCAACTACAGGCTGTGGCGTTTCTTTTACAGACCATTTGAATCACCCAAACAAACTGATTAAGTCTGTGTATCGTTTTCACATGTTATTACCAGCTTAGAAGAATACTGTCAGAACTGCATACACCATTACCCACTGAATCCAGTTTTAACAGGTTTAACAATCCCATGGATTTGAAAGCATTTGAACGGATCTGTAATGAATTTAACATCAGTACAAAGTATGACTTTACACAAAAACTTGATGATCACAAAGGCATGGGAACATTGTATTATGCTATGAGTCACAGACAATACCCTCAAGATTACTGGCCTCGCTACACTTCATTCTCATCAAAATCACAAGTCTGGTTAGGATCAATAGAACAGAAACAGTCTAATGCCTGGACCACATTTGTCTTAGATAAATCTGACGGGTTTACTCAAGCAGGAGTCGAGCGCGTCAATGAGTCAATCAGAACATATGTCTGGTGTTTACTAGGAGCACAATCACTAACAAAATCAAATATTTTGAATGGAAGTGGTAAATTTGAAGCACAAAAACAGTTTCTTGCTAATCTTGAAGATTCAATCAACTCAACAGTTGATCTCCCATCAAGCATACAACGTTACCAAGACGTTCTCAGATATGCTAGATCAAAAGTTGACTTTGTAGTTGGTATTGGGTTATACATGTTACCATCTGACCTTCAACTACAAATGGGTACAATAACAAATTATAATAATGAAATCATTGTTGCAGGTGTTGGTCAGAAATTAGGACTCAACCAATCAGTAAACACACATTTACAGTCAATAATAATGCCAGCACCAGTAACATCACCACCCGTACAGGCAGCCCTGGTAACACCAGTAATGTCATAACAGCCCCAGCCCCGGCACCCACACCTGTACTGGCACCATCACCATCACCAGCACCAGCACCGTCATCAAACACACATGAGTCAGAGAGAACTGCATTGGTAATAGGTCTCACTGGATTAGGGGTATTACTTCTTTACCTGTTTCATTAAATAACCCACCATTAACCCTCCTACTGTAACCAGAAAGATCCACACATGCTCTGCCATAAACCCTACTGCCTTTGCCGCTGTACTAATCAGCCAACTGACAACAGTGCCTATAATGCCAGGCAAAGCGTCCATTGCTTTCACAGCCAATTTCTTAAGCAAGTCTGATATGTGAGACAGTTGTTTCTTTACCCACGACTGTAAGTCTTTTGGATCTGTGGGGACTGGGGTTGGTGGTGCTGGAGGTGGAGAACCACCCCCGGAGACAGCCAACACAACTGTACTGATAATAAACCCCAGAGCTGTAATTAAACTGGCAATTGTGATACCCTGTTCTCTGAAAAGTGTTTTTAGTCTCTCAGCCAGAGTAGTGTCTTCGTGAAGTATTTTCTGAATAGTTTCTCTAATCCTGTTGACCTGTGATTTTAGTTTTTGTCTTCCAATACTAATCGCTTCTAACCTTCCTGATCTTTCTATCTGCAAATCATTTAATCTGTGTTGGATTCTTTCTTTCATTTCTGTGTCAAGATTCCCATTGTCTGCTGTAGCCAGTTTCTCTTTTTCACGTTCTATGTGTTTATCAAGCTCTCCTAGTTTGGCTAAATTATTAACCATCTCACCTCTTATTGTCTGCAGTGATTTATCCAAACCCATAATCTCCCTCATTGACAAAGGTGGATCATCTATTGTTTTCAAAGCGTCATTTATTTGTCCTTCAGTAAATGAAGTTTCTTGTATCACTGTGTTTGCTATTTCTGGTAGGCTTGTTATTGGTGCCATTTCAATCTCTTGCCCTGTTGGCAACTTTGTTTGCGTGTCGTGAAGCACACTAACAAGTCTTGGGGGAACAGGAGACCCTCCAATACCAAGGTATCTTGCCAACCCAGAGTTACCACCGACTTCACCTTTAATTGTACTTAAAGCCCTAAACTTAGAAGGATTATTTTTATGTGTTAGATTTATTTTCCCTCTGTCTGTATTTACAAATAAGTGTCCTTTATCATATTCAAACTGATTAGGATCTATTACATCTGGGTGGACACCAACACTGTCATAAAATGAGTTTACTTTGTCTTTTAACAGTTCATGATGCATACTACTACTACTAGTTACCATTCCAGTCATATCTGTGATACTGGTATCATAGTCATTCATGTCATCCATTTCAAAATCTTCATGATTAAATCCTCCTGCTGCCATTGTTTTATTAATTTATTATTTTTTATTGTGCATAATAAAAATGACACAGTCTTACGGATCAAAGTTAGACCCATACAGAAAACTACGTGAGCCTCTGGGTGTTAAGGGCATAAGACAATCAATCGTCATCACAAACAATCCAAGTACCATAGACCAGAACCAAACACTTACAGTCAAGTTTCCAAACCTAGGCCCCAGTGACGTTATTGTTCCTGGCACTGCACGCCTTGCTTTTAATATTGAACTATCATCAGACGCAGACGTGAACAGAACACTAGTTAACAATCTTGGTAGAGCAATTGTTAGAACTATTAAAGTAAAACTTGAAGGACAGGAAGTGTTTAGTCTTGATGACTCAGATGTATTCTACTGTTACAAAGACCTTTGGCTAACAAAAGAAGAACGAGAAGACCGTATTTACCAAGGCATACAGCCAGATAATGTTGGGAAACTTCGAATCGACGCCGGAGATAAAGTAACTAATACAGCCATGGATGTTATAATGGCCGAAACATATGGATCCAGATTCTACATTCCACTTGAGTTTGAAATCCTAACAGCTCATCTGCCTTATTATCAAGGAGCACTGAATGACCGTCTGAGTTTTGAACTAACCTTCAATGACTACTCCAAAGTTATTAAATCATCTGATCTTAGTGCAACATATAAGATCTCTAACATTTCCTTGGAATATGAAATTGTCACACATACTGAACTAGCCAGACTCATTCAAAATCAGTACCAGTCAAGACTTCCAATTTATTATGACAGGGTGATTAGACATAGTTTAATACCTAAAGACAAAAGCGACCCAATGTGGAACATAAACTTAAACACGCCAGGTAGGTCACTGAAAGGTATTCTTATGTTGTTTGTTGTGTGAGTCCATACAAACGGGATTCAGAAAAATTCTACAATCCTAAGATTACACATTTGTTCTGCACAATTGAAGGCCGCCCTAATCAAGTGTACGCGTCTGGAATGTTACCTTATCAACACTACGATGAGATCACAAAATATTTTGCAGGAGGAAGGATTAGAGATAAACCAGCAAACATTGCGTGCAAAGATCTACATCTGTATGACGTTAGGATTGGTCAATACCTGACAAACAAGTATGCACTGTGGTTAGACCTGCGTAGTACAGATGATGACTATCTTCATGGGTCAGGACGTACTGTCGAGAACGGTAGTGATGGAATAACAATTCAGATACAAAAGAAGGTTGAAACTGCTGCAGCCATAAACATATATTTGTACCTGATTTATGACGCACAACTCAATATTGCAGAAAACAGACTGAGTGGACACATATATTAAAATTATATTGTGTATTAAAATGAACCGGGGATTGATGACACTCGACCCACACTGTGGTTTATTTTGTGGTGCCACAGGGTGTGGGAAAACTGAATTTATTCTTAATCTCTTACAAACAAGATACCTTCATCATTTTGAAAAAATAGTAATATTTTGTCCAACAATCAAACACAACAAAGCTTATCAAAACCGTTTATTCATTTGGACTGACAGTAACATATACTTAGTTGACCCTGAGAAAAAACTCAATGACTACCTACAATATTTTTACAAGCAATTTGAAGGACAGCCAACGTTGTTTATTGTTGATGATTGCTCAGCAGAGAAAGACATTGTCAAAAAGAGAAATACTTTAGCAGAACTTGCCTTTAGTGGCAGACATGCAAACATAAGTGTATGGATTCTCACTCAGAAATATAATGCTGTACTGAAAGATTTTCGTGAACAGTTAAAGTTTATCTGTTTGTTTTACTGTAAGGATCGTGACAGCTTCGAAGACTGTCTCAGAGAAAACGATGTCATTCCAAATAAGCAAGAACGGGATGATGTAAAAAATAAACTGAAATCAACTAAGCATCTAAAGCTCATTTTAAAGACAGATCAACCCACTGGATATGGGTTAGTGAATTAATTTATCTTTTGGGTTTGTCTATAAAAATGACGGACAGACAAGAGGATCAAAATTGGCCTATTGGTAAATTCATGGATATTACATCGAGTTTCAGGGGTTTTATGCTTATTAGTGACTTAAAAACACAAGTTAGACGCCCTTTTTCAACACTTCCAACACCAATGAAAATATACATGACATATAGTTTTTATCTTGGATATTCTAATAATTTTCCATGTTATAATAATAGGACAAAAGATTTTTTAGTTTATGATGCTAAATCTGACTGGTTTAAGATTATGTGTTTATTCATATACAATCAAATAAAAAAAGAAAATAAAAATGTTAAATTTATTACTGTTAATAAAACAATATTACACATGCAAAAGATTGAACATGATACAACAGAAGACATATCTATGAAGTGGCTTATTAGTTGGTAATTAATTTTGTCTATTATATAGATTTTAGTCAATAAAGTGCCATTTTCATTATATAATTTTCTATTTATTTTTTTGTCGGACAAATAAAAAAGATGGACAACCATCAAAGATTAAGAAACGTGTTTCACACAACTGACTTACCTATATCTAATATTTACAATGTCTATGAATCAATAGAAAGATCTTTTTTAGTCATACAAAATAACCTTCTTTCTGATAGTGTAAAGATTCAGATTGTTGCAAAAATAGAATTTGCCAGAGATGTTGGTGAAGTTATTGTAACGTATATCTCGACAAGGCAGCACACAGTTAATTCGAGAAGAGAACTAGAGAAAGTGTTTAGAGAAAGATTGTTACCAGACTTCCATGAAGCAATTGACAGAGCAGAAATGCAAGGGTCTGGCTGGCATGAAGGCCTTGTACATGAACTACAACTAAAGCAGTCAAGATATCATCCTATTTTAGGCAAATCATGGATACCACTTCCAACTGAGGTTGCAAACAAAAAGGCTGTAGTCAATATTCAAAACAATGATAATTTATGTTTTATGTGGTGTGTGCTTGCTAAACTTCATTTTGTAAAAACAAGACCTGATCGTGTATCTAACTATACCAAATTTGTAAATGAACTCAACTTCAGTGGCATTGAGTTCCCTGTTAAAATAGAGGATATAGACTTGTTTGAAAAACTAAATCCTGGTATATCTGTGAATGTGTTTGTGTGGGGAAATGAATCTGAGAATAAGTTACAGCCAATTAGAGTATCTCCAATTGCCCCAACCTATGGGCAGCCAGAAGATAAACATGTTGACATGTTGCTAATAAGATCTGGTGATAACTTTCACTACACAATTATCAGAAGTATGTCAAGACTAATTCATCATACAACAAAACATGACGGTAAACAGGAATTTTGTAAAAAATGTTTACAGAGGTTTTCCTCTATTAAAGTAGCACACAAACATGTGCAGCACTGCAGGTCGGCTGATGACATTCAAACAATACTGAGGTATCCAGATCCTGGTAGTCAAGTGTATTTTAAGAACTATGGGAATCAGCAAAAGCTGCCGTTTGTAGTGTATGCAGATTTTGAATCACTCGTTGTTCCATATGAAGGTCCTGTTCCAGAGTCATTACCAAAGACTGTAAAATTGAGTGACCAAGTGGTGTGTTCTTTTGGATACATTCTTGTTAGGTCAGACGGTCTTCATTCAGAACCTGTTATCTACAGGGGTGAAAATGCAGCTTGTCTGTTTTTAACAGAAATGAGACATCTGTATAGTCAGGTAGTACAGTATCTCACAACATGTCAGATGCCTTTGGTGATGATAGAAGAAGACAAACTGAAATTTGATACAGCAGAGACGTGTTGGATTTGTGAACAACCCCTCCAGGGTGATAAAGTTTGTGACCACGATCACATAACTGGGCGTTACAGAGGAGCTGCACATGGTGATTGTAACTTGAAATTAAAAATAGATCCTAAGACATATAAGTTACCAATCTTTTTTCACAATCTGAAGGGATATGATTCACACATCATCATGCAGGCTGTTGATGAGTCTTACAGAAAAATTAGTTGCATTGCCCAGACAACTGAGAAGTACTTGACTTTTAGATTGGACAAATTAGCATTTTATGACTCCATGCAACATTTGTCTTTAGGTCTTGCTAGTCTGGCAGAAGGACTGAGTGAGTATCCAATAACAAGTAAATATTTTGAGCCGGACTTGATTAAAAAAGGTGTTTATCCATATGAGTACATCAGTGACTGGGTAGTTTTTGAGGAAAGGAGACTGCCTCCAAAAGAGAAATTTTATTCTACACTAACTGGTAAAGGTATTTCTGACTCTGAATACCAGCATGCACTTGATGCGTGGGAAAAACTAGGGTGTCAGACAATTGGTGATTACCACGATCAGTACTTAAAGGCTGATGTCTGTTTGCTAGCAGACGTATTTGAAAGTTACCGTGAAAAGGGTTTGTTACACTACAAGCTTGACCCTGCTTGTTACATAACTAGTCCTGGCATGACATGGGATGCATTTTTGAAATCCAGTAAGATATCTATAGACCTGTTGTCTGATCGTACGATGGGTGAAATGGTGGAACGTGGATTGAGAGGTGGTATTAGTCTAGCAGCAAACAATTATGGCAAGGCCAACAACAAATATCTTGACGACTTTGACCCCTCAAAGCCAATGTCATTTATTACATACTTGGATGCTAATAATTTGTATGGATTTGCAATGTGTGAATTGTTGCCATTAAAAAACTTTTGTTTGTATGATTTGTCACAGTATGGCATAAAAAAATTAACAAAATATATTATGGATCGAGGTCAAAATGATGAAAAGGGTTGGATCTTTGAAGTAGACCTGGAGTACCCACACCATCTACATGATTACCATAATGATTATCCATTAGCAGTTGAAAAAATGAGTTTAACGGGAAAAAAAGAAGACACCAAGCTTGTACCCAATCTGAATGACAAATTTAATTACGTTTGCCACTATCGATTGTTACAGTTTTACATCAGACATGGGTTAGTACTAAAGAAAGTTCATAGAGGAATTCAATTTGACCAAAGTGCTTTCATGAAAGATTACATAATGAAAAATACAACATTGCGTGCAAGAGAAGGTAACACTGCATTTGACAAAGACTTCTTTAAGCTTATGAACAATGCCTGTTTTGGTAAGACTATGGAAAATCCTCATCACAGAAAAGATGTGAGATTAGTCACAACTGAATCGGGTGCAATTAAACTTACAAGTAAGCCTCAGTACACAGGGTATAAAGAATTTCATTCATCATTGTATGCTGTGTCACTCAAAAAAAAAGATTGTTAAACTGGATAAGCCAGTATTCATTGGTATGGCAATTCTTGAGTTATCAAAACTGTTGATGCTTGAATTTTATTATGATTACTTCAAACCAAAGTATCCTGAGTGTCGATTGTTATACACTGACACTGACTCTATGATCATTGATGTGTGTACTGAAGACTTTTATGAAGACATGAAAACAGAGTTACACATGTATGACACGTCTGATTATCCTAAAGATCACCCATTGTTTAGCACACAAAACAAGAAAGTGCCTGGTAAGTTTAAAGATGAACTGAATGGTGTGCCAATAGTTGAGTACGTTGGTCTGAGATCCAAAATGTATTCTATACAGCATCAGAAAGGTAGTCAGTCGAAAGCCAAAGGTATCAAGAAAACAGCAATAAAAAATAAAGACATTCGACATGAACATTACAAGCAAGTGTTAGATGGTGCATTAATGCCTGATTATCCAAACAAGACACTAAGATCAAACAAACATAATATTGAAATGATTCAAACATATAAAAAGTCTCTAGCAGTTGGGGATACAAAAAGAGTGTTTCACACTAAGGAAAAAGCTTATGCACCAGGTCATTACAGGCTCAAGTTATCTGAAGAAATAGCTGATAATCTGCTTGATAAACTAATTGATGAATTGAAATTGTTAAAAATGAGTAACGGTGTCTGTGGGAATAATCTGTAATTCTTCTCTGACAAATGCCCTCTTTGGTGCAGGCTCATACAGATAATATATTGTTGCATTAGCTGAAGGAACTATTTTTTTTATATTATGAACAGATGTAGACCAAATTGGATCAGTTGCCCTACGTCTAACGTCATTTTCAGCCTCACCAGGTTGATACAAATATCTTACCTGTTTTGTAAACAAGCTAGTGTCTGGAGGTGTTGTTGTTGTTTTTATTTCTGACGGTATTGTTTTCAATTTAATAGCATCAACAGGTTTAGGGTGACCCTCATTATTCATTGCTTTTATCACAGAAGGTAATCTTTTAACCCACTCAGTGTTACGTGTGTCATGCATGAGTTCCTTAGAATACTGATAGCTAAAAAGTCTCTCTGATAATTGTTTATTGAAATTTTCTACAATAGCCTGTGATCTATGCAAGCCCGGTATGCCTCGCCGCACTAGCACTCCATGCTTTGCAAATAACTGATTAACAGCGCCTTTAAATTCACTCCCATCATCAACCTGCACAAGCCTAGGGTATTTTAAAGGACCTCGACTATATATTTTTGATAATGCAGTGGCCACTGTTACAGCTTTTTTGTCAGTTATGGGTTCTGCATCCTTATACCTTGAAGCTATGTCAACAACAGTTAATGCATACTTGTATCGTTTCTTTCTTATTGTGTCATGCGGAAGAAACAGGAGGTCCATTTGGTGTGTGTCATTAGGGATAGTGTTTTCAAAATGAGGCCTTGTTATTTTTCTTGGAGCAGGAAGATATATTTGCCAAATTGCCTGTTTTTTAAGCCACTGTTTTATTTGGTTGACATCTCCACCCACAGCAGCATGTAATTTTTTTACTGCAGTATTCCCTTTCCAGTAGCCAATTGGAGAGTAATATATTTTTGATAGTTTAGCGTCTGCCATTTTTTCTAGCAATATAAACTCCTGTAAAATATACTAATGTCATTCCTACTAAAACAAATATTATTTCTCCATTTCTTTGTTCTAGGCTTGGTTGGTAGTAGTCACTAAGTTTTGGTTGTGGAATAGATATGTCTTCACCAGTAACAAGATAGTATTCTTTGATCGCGTCATCGACGTTTGAAAATGTATGCTGTGCGTGACCCTCAAGTTTTAGTTTTTCATTAATAAAATCAAGTTTCTCAATTCTTTGCTTCTCATAATCTTGTTGAGCTTGAGCTAGTTTTTCAGATGCCTCATTGTGACGCTTCATTTCTTCTGCTGATTCTTCTTTACTCACTTTTGAAAAGAAATAGTTTGACCCACTAAAAGCTAATGCATTTATAACTGCACCGCCAATCATAACAGCTATAGTTGCCATATTTTTATTTACATAGAAATATTTTCTGGAATAATTCCTTGCTTAACTAGAAAATCTTTTGTTGCAATCGATGCTGTTATAACAACTACTAGCTTAGCACTGTCTTCAAAGTCTAATTTACTAAGGTCTGCTGATTTCATTTTGAGAAGACTTTTTCCCAACATAGAATATGCTACTGCTAGTCCACTTATTACAGCAGAGTGATAGACAAGGTTCATTAAGTTCTTTGTGTCGCTCATTTTCTTATACCATAAAAATTAAAATAATAAATTTATTTACTGCATGTAAAATGGGTCCAAAGGTTTTGGAACTGCTGGTAATGTGGCGACTACTTCTTTTGTTTTTGGAGTGTTTGATTTTTTGGACACTGTTTGAGTGTTTGGTTTGTATTTTTTATATAATTGGTAACCTACGTAACCAAATCCGACAACAAATCCAGCAACTATATATTTTGTAGTTGGTTTTTTCTCACTTTTGGGTGGTTGTGTTGGTTGTGGTGGAAGTGGTGATGGTGTGTCAGTCTTTTCTGTTAATGCTTGAAGCTGTAATTTCTTTTGTCTGTTATATTCAGCTAATCTTTTTCCAGCCTCTATTCTACCTGGGCTTTTAGTCTTAGTCACTGTTTGAACCTGTGTCAAGACATGGCTCTGTTGTGGAGTCGTCTCGTCCATTTTCTTCTAATTTAAAATTTATTTTAGAAAAATCAATATGACTACTAGTAACAAGTAAGGTTACAGCAGGCGCAAGGTAATTCCCAAACTTGTAAAACATAAGGCATGCTAATTTGCCTATTGAACTTGAAACTATGGGATTACTTTCAAGGTCGTGTGAAAGGTTTTCACTATCAACAGGTAGGAAGTGACTTATAGCTTTTGTATATAGGCAGACAAGAGATCGACTTAAATCACGAGTCATTAGTGAGGCAATGTGATTTTCATATTTTGAATGAAGCTTGATTAGCTCGTCAGAGCTTAGAGATTCAATATCCTCTATCATGTATTGTCTACCCAGATAAGTCTTTGATTTGCCCGACACAATCACAGACAAAAGACGCTGTTTTTTAAAGTCTAAGTCTTTGTTTTCTACAGCACAAATATCACTTAAAAGAAGTAATTCGTCTTGATTCATTTTATAATATAATATAATAATTTTGCTTAAAGAAGTCAATGACAGCATTAATAATTTAGGTGGGAGTGGGGGATCTGGCTTAATAATCGCGGGTTGGTAGCTGATCAAAAATCGTTGCTTTGAATGATTTCTGGAGTGGAACTAAAATGGCTAGGCGATTAAGGCATTGGCGGTAAGTGTTGGGAGTTCGTTTGTCTAAATACGGAGAGGATCAAATAAATCTATAGATTGGGGGGAGGGGTGCCCATCAACTGTCCACTTTACTATCTCTAAAACAGATTGACATAACTTTGTATTGAATACGTGAGGACACAGGTAGCCAGTGAAGGGACTTCAAGATGGGTGTGACATGCTCAGTCTTACGGACTCTCACAACAAGCCGGGCTGCATTGTTCTGAATTTTTTGGAGGCGATCAATGAGATACTGAGGGCAGCCACAAAGCAAAGAGTTACAATAATCTAGCTTGGACAGCACAAATGCACAAACTAGTGTTTTAGTGGCTTCCACGGTCAGCAGGTGACGAACTGAACTAATACGACGAAGTTCCAGATAAGCGGATCTACACACTGCACTGACATGCTGTGACATAGATAACTCGCTGTCAAGTGTAACACCCAGGTTTCTCACACTCGCAGAGAAGCCAATGAGTGTTCCATCCACAGACATTGATGACGGTAAAGACAGGGACGAAGATAATCTTGGATTAGCTACCAACATTGCTTCGGTTTTGCCATCATTTAACATCAGTTTGTTGGTGGTCATCCATGATTTGACATAGTCAATGCACTGGCTTATACTTTGGACGGCATTCACAGCTCGCTCGACAGTATCACTTTTGTACATCTACGTATCATCTGCAAATGCATGATGGGAAATGGAGCGACTACAAATCAGGTCGGACAGGGGCTGAACATACAGTACTGAAGAACAATACAGGTCCTAGGACCGAGCCCTGGGGTACACCAAACCGAAGAGGTGATGGCTCAGAACGACAGCCGTCGACAGAAACAATCTGGGATCGTTCAGTCAAACGACTGCAAAAAACGTCTTCAGACTAAGGCTGGAGTCAGCCAGATGAACTTTTGCGTACTACGTGTTTTTTTCTTCATGAGACCAAGCTTAGCACTACATCAGCGCGAAGGCCAATAAAGCGGTCTGACTTTATGACCGTGATATAATAAGGCAGACGTTTATTTCAATCGACTTGGTTTTCAGACAGCTCAAAACCTGCAACTGCTCTTTGGTTCCAGAGGCCAGGGGTCAGCTGCATGAGTGAGCTTAGTCCTGCGCCAGCCACTTAAGCAAGGTGCTCCGCTATAGCGGAGCACCTTGCTTAGTGGATGGCCCAGAACTAAGGTCACTCATGCTACGGGCCCCCTGGGACGAGAAATGGCGTTTGTATTATCAATGCGCAAAGTCGATCTCTTATCCCTTTTCATCCTGAGGCTGATTTGTTTATTTTATTTTATTTAATTAAAAAAACAAAACAAAACAAATTTGCTTTTGTCCTATGAAGGTTAATTAAAAATTAGAAAATAGATCAACCTTTTTATTTCAAGAGTGGTGCCAGAATAGCTTGGCGCATCAGGCGCCAGCTATTCTGCCACCATCCTTGAACTATAATAATCAAATTTATTTCTAGGATGAAACTAACTTAATGACACGCAGAACGTTCAGTCGTTAAAGTTGCCTGTACAATTCGCTAATGGAACGGTTTTTTAATGTTTGTCCTGTTTGAATTAAAACTTTCCTACTCATCTTTTCACACGCCATCACAACAGGCACACGCAACTGAAGTGTGCTACTGGGCAAATTTACGTTAGTTAGTTAGTTATCTGGGTTTAACGGCGGGGAAATTTACGACATTTAGACTTCATAAAAACAAAACGTAAGACGTACCAAAAACATTTACAAAGAATATAATGTGAACTATTAACTCATTCGCGGCCAGCCGCATCCGGATGCGGGGCTGATACCGCGCATCCGGATGCGGCTGGTCGCGAATGAGTTAACCCTTTCACGCGAATAAATACCAACAAAGATTGAAGCATGCATTGAAAGGACAGGCACTTGGTCTTTGAAAACGTGTTTTTTTTCTTTTTTTTCTGGGAATTTATTTGCATTTTACACTCTTGACAGCCACGGTTTTTTTTTTGGTTTGTTTTTTTGTTTTGTGGAATCTGCTTTTACGTGAAGATTAATCTCTTCACTGCCGAAAAACGTGAACACCACTCACCTGCGCCTGCGATTGTGATGCGAGTAATACACTGGGGATTTGTTTTAAATTAAAAAAAAAATTTTAATTTTAAACAATGAAATCTATCTAGTCTATGTAGGTGATGTGAGGTTATCTCATTCAGCTCGACGGCCGTATTTCCCAAATTTTGGAGGGGTCGTCTAATGACTGTGCACCAGTTGCAGGAGATGGATCGACCATGATAATTCAAGGGCAGTGCCAGATTAGCTTGGCGCCGACAGGCGCCAAGCTAATCTGTCACTACCCTTGAATTATCATGGTTGACCATCTCCTGCTGTAGGGCGCCGGGGCTGAATGGGTTAAATTTACATTTACTTTTATCTTTATTCTTTGACAACGGCAAGGTGCGATGACAGACACATCTCCCTTTTACATATTTTGGGACAATAAAGTGTATTTGTATTTGTAGTAGATTTTGTTGAGCGGAGGCTCATGAGGATCTATGCCTCTTGCTGAAACCATTTGTTTACCATACGTTCCGTTAACAGGCTGGTGATCATTGGCCTTGAATTTACAATGATTCCAAAAACTCACTCTTATTATTAAGACTCGGCGTCCAGTGGCAGTGAAAAGGCTAATATTGGGCAAAAAGAGGCCAATACTTTACATTGGCAGCATAGCGAAACAGCGGGAATGTCTGTACCAAAGCGTGTGCGTGGTTCTTGTACTGTAAGCGTTCATGTATTACCCGGGGCTATAGACTTTTCTGAGCGTTGTAGGTTTCCGCACAGAACTGATCAATCTTTCGACATTTTGAGGCAAAAGGGAAACACACGTGTTCGATCTTACGCACGTGCTGTCACTGAGCCATGTGACACGGTGGCACGCAAATGATACATCGATGTCAGCTTGCTAGCCTGTGATTTTGGACCTTGCAGCTTGGAGCTGTGACGTCCATACTGACCCGCACGTACACGCGTGTTTGAACAAGTCGCCTCAGTTCGCCCACGGATCAGTTTGACCGTGCACATTTCTATCATTGTCAGAAACGTGACTGGAATTTGTACTGAAGAAACTGTGCGAAATGTTCTGCCAGAACTTGACGTAAGTTAATCTAGGACTACCCGGAACTAGCCACCCAAAGCGCACAAAGCCATCGGGCCGCCGTCGACCCGCGCACAGCTGTGCGCGGGCTAACGGCGGCTGACATCGGCCCGAGATGGCCTTGTTCGCATTGGTCATCTAGTTGTCTGATGCCCTTGCACTGCCAAGGAAAATTGAATATCACACATCTGCAAGAGGCATAGATCCCCATGACGCCCCGCAGTCGCGAGTGTTCCTGAGGGGCTATGCCTCTTGCTGAGACCAATTTGTAATCATGCTCCTTTGACAGTTTTTGCATGAACAAAGGTTAAGGAAACAGAATATGCGTGGAATGGAAGGGGTTAACGGTGGATGTATTGACATGGGTTTGTATACTTCTACTGTGTGTGCGTGAGAGAGAGAGAGAGAGAGAGAGAGAGAGAGAGAGAGAGAGAGAGAGAGAGAGAGAGAGAGAGAGAGAGAGAGAGAGAGAGAGAGAGAGAGAGAGATGATGAATCTTTATTTATTCAGGATAAAGCTATTAGGCAACTCAATGCCTGTCTTACAAGCTGTCCTGTAAACAAACAACATAACAGGAAAATAAACATAGCATGCAAATAATAATAATAATAATAATAATAATAATAATAATAATAATAAGAAGAAGAAGAAGAAGAAGAAGAAGAAGAAGAAGAAAAACTACGGAAAAAAAAACAAACACGATAGGTGAATCAATGAAAGGGGGGGGGGGGGGGGGGGAATCGTATTGGAGAAGTAGTAACTGCCACCAACACAAAAAGTAAGGGAAATAAATGAGTGCATAGCATTAATATTATACTTAGCTAAGACAGTGTCAAAGAATCAGCAGCATCAAGAGCATATAGCGACACCGACAAGGCCAAGGATTATCAGTTTACAAATGTAAGGAGAAAGAGAAAATACTTGACTTTCACGTGTTATCAACAACAATACTCTGATATGGCAAACTGTGAAGTCAGGCTGAATGGAAGTGCGTGTGCAAAGCTCGTTTAAAATGGGTTTTACCTGAACATGATTTAATGTTCAATGGCAATGAGTTCCAGGCAAAACTGCCCGAAAATAGAAGGCTTGACTTGTAGAGATCTATCCTGGGTCGGGGTAAATGAAGCAAGCCATGTCTCGTGTGTAGCTGATGCCTAGGGCTGAAGTTAAATAGCGTGCACAGATATTCGGGGACTTGATAATGAAATATTTTGTGCATGAGGACGCATTTGTTAAATTTGAGTTGTTCCTTCAGTGGAAGCAGGCCAAGAGATTTTATTTTTTTAATTTAATTTATTTTATTTTTTCGTCTGTGGAAGTAGGGTTTGGAATAATTATTTTAACTGAGAGAGAGAGAGAGAGAGAGAGAGAGAGAGAGAGAGAGAGAGAGAGAGAGAGAGAGAGAGAGAGAGAGAGAGAGAGAGAGAGAGAGAGAGAGAGAGAGAGAGATTGTGTGTGTTCGGTTTACTTTTACCATTTCAGAGACGGAGAAAACAGTTAACACAAGCGTGAGACGTAGATACTAATGAGCCCCAGCAGTTGCGGGGGCTCACGAGGATCCAAGACTCTTCAGTACTGAAACCACTTTCGGTTTATCTATGTTCTTTGACAAGGGCTCTTTGGCGTTATATTAACTCACTTGCGCCCGAGGTACGAAATACCCACATTTTGTAGTTATCCTGTGAGGACTGCATTACAATTCAGGAGACAGATCGACCATGACAGTTCAAGGGTGCCACCACCCTTGAACTATCATGGTCGAGCCATATCTTGCTGTGGTGTGTCGCGGGCTGAATGAGTTAACAAACATATCAGAAACACAACCTACTCCAATGGGCAGTGAAGAAACTGAGGACCTAGAATATAGAGCCTAACGTGACCTAGTTAATGACATCAAGTGCTATGCATGCGCTTTGTTTTTCCATCACTGAGTGACAAACATTCCATTATGGGCCACACAAAACCAGTAGAGACGAATAACCTCCCTCCCGGGAAACGTGCTAGTAGAGCTTTCATCAAGAGGTATAGATCCACATGAGCCTCCGCACGGTGTGCGGGGGCTCATGAGGATCTATGCCTCTTGTAGGGTGAATTTTGTTACTGTCAGAAGACACACCAACATTCGCTAAAGACAACAACAGCTAGGAATTCGAAGCCATATGCCATTAGACGAGTTTTCCTGGAGTTTTTGTCGCCATGAACTTCAGAAGTATGCCGCATTTTAAACCGACTGTACCTTTAGCGGTCACGATATTTGCTGAAATGTTAAACAGGAATGTTTGTTTGGTTAGCGGTTCGACTGACGTAGTGAAGTGAGAAGAAACAGCTTTAACCGACAAAACAGCGGATATAGTGGCGAACAAAAGAGATGCATCGAAATTGAAATTACTTGACACTACACTGACCAGCAAAACAAAAAGCAACATCATTGGATTCATCGAAAACACTGAAGTGTTTCCGATGATTCTAATGACGTCGCATTTCTTTTGCTCGTCAGTATAGCTACAACACATTTTCGAGAGTGATTAACCTGTTCAATGCCGAGAAAAGCTGAACACCAGCCAACTGCAAGAGGCATAGATCCCCGTGAGCCCCCGCAGTTGCGTGGGCTCATGAGGAGTTGTCCCTCTTGCTGAAACCACTTTGAATCCATGTTTCTGGGACATCTAAGTTTTTTTCGTCTTAAAATAACGAAGATTGCAGAGATTCAGTCTGCGTCAGCTGGCACTGAACGGGTTAACCCTTTTAGCCCCGGATCCCTACAACAGGAGATGGCTTGACCATGATAATTCAAGGGTAGTGCCAGATTAGCTTGGCGCCTGAAGGCGCCAAGCTAATCTTGCACTACCCTTGAATTATCATGGTCAATCCATCTCCTGCAACTGGTACATAGTCGTTAGGCAACGCCTCCAAAATTTGAAAAATGGGACCTTAGGGCTAAAAGGGTTAAACAAAATAGACCGATGGCGGACACCCATTTGGTCAGTATTTTATGTCAGTCTGAGAATGGCCACTGCGGTTTCAATGCTCTTATGATCGTGTAAAGATTGTAAGTGTTTGTCTTTCTTTTGCGCCGAAAAGTAATTTTGATTATGGTGTGTTTTGTGTATAGCTGTGATGGTGATGGTCGAACTCTTGAACTCCCACTATTGCCGTAACTGTTCAAAGAAACACTTCTGTAACAGATGGTTTACGAAACGATGCACACAGGTCTAGTTATGGTTCATTTAGACACAGGACAACCCAGTTCGGCACACGTCGTCTTTATATCAAGTAACCTGACAATGACTCCACTCCGTTCTAGAAATACAACGCTTTTAGTACGAGAAACAGATAAAAATAGATTGACACGCTAACGGCAGCACCTGACATCACAAAAAGCACATTTGTTCATGAGCGTAACCATACGCGCACACAGACAAACGCACGTACGCACGCACACAGAAATACACACACGCACGCACACAAACACACACTCACGTACACACTTGTAAGCCAGCCCGTAATGTTAGACCTTAAAGGCTGGTCTGTGATTTTGGACCTTACGGCTGACGACCGTAAGGTCGAAAATCACATACCAGCAGACACACACACACGCACGCACGCGCACACATGTATACGCGCACTCATACTTGCTATGTACCTCTTTGGCAGCAGTCACCTATTTCAAAGCTCACGTGTCGAAGAGAAACGTGCTTATTCAGCATGCAAGCACTTTCAATCGTTGAAATTGAAGGCCAACAGTTATAGCAGCGTATTTTTGCAGTGGCATAGGAGGATTGTTTGAGAGGGAGTATTTTTTTATGGTTCGATAATATCCAAGGCCAACGAATAAGGAAGTGTGGTCGGCCCTAACGTTTCCTACGCGACATTTGAGTAAGCGCTGATAAAACCACACCCAGGAAAGGCCCTGAGGGCCCTCACTGAGAAGCACATTAAACTTGACTTGGGAATAGAAAAAGTGAGTGATCGAGTGCCAGGCGTCTAACGTGAAACAAAAATAAACGGCAAAGTGGACGAAAAACAAGACGCTTGGAATAAAGCGAACACAACAGATGTAAGCACGTCCCTAGCTAGATATTTTCGCTGAACTTCCCCTTATTCCATTTAGTCCCAACACCCTACAGCAGGACCGTGATAATTCAAGGGTAGTGCCAGATTAGCTTGGCGCCTTCTGAAGGCGCCAAGCTAATCTGGCACTACCCTTGAATCATCACGGCCCATTGACCTCGTGCAACTGGTACATAGTCGTTAAGTAACACTTCCAAAATTTAGGAAATGCACCCGTGGGGCTAGCAGGGTTAATTGTCTTTTCGACTACAACCAACTGGTTACCCGGCCTCTTCCTTGCTAATAAAAACTGACCACCACCTTTTTTGCAAGAGGTATAGAGCATCATAAGCCCCCGCAGAAGGGGCTCATGATCCAGTATAAGCAAAGGACCCTCGCGGTCGACCCTGTTCCATTGACACATGTACGATGGTTTAAACAACACAGCTTGCGTCCACTGGCAGTGAAGGGGTTAAACGCATTTTACATTTTCGTGGTTCAGACGTGTCGTCACACGAGCGCAAAGAAGGAAGGCAAGTCACACACACACACACACACACACACACACACACACACACACACACACACACACACACACACACACACACACACTCACACACACACAATCGGGTCTCACGGAGAAAGTTGACAGAGGGGCCTTGAATTGTACAGTGACGTCAGTGATAAACGTCACTAGACAGACTTGTATCTTTCTGTGAATAAGTCGGATCAGTGAACTTGAAGCAGTCTACACTGGTATGACCTCAGATACATCGTCTTCGACATAATGATGTGTTCTCCAACTTTTGGAGTTGGTGTGTGGGCTAGCTCTAGGGTAGTGTTTGCCTAGCTTGGCGTCAAGCTGATAACCCATTTAGCCCTGACGCACTACAGCAAGAGTCGTATCGACCACGTATCGACCATGATAATTCAAGGGTTTGTGCCAGATGAGTCTGGCGCCTGACGGCGCCAAACTCATCTGGCACAACCCTTGAATTATCATGGTCGATCCATCTCCAGCAACCGGTACATAGTCGTTAGGCGACACCTTCCCAAATTTGGGAATGCGGCCTTGGGGTAAAATGTTTGTTCTTGTACTTGGGTAGGGCCCATTACATGTCACAAGGACATAAGTGCCGTCGTACAACAGCATTCCAGCTGCTATCTGTGTTATAATATTGAGAAAGCACCGAACGACTGGTTGTTTCCTTTCATGAAATGTGCGCTGGTATGTGATTTTGGACCTTGCGGGTCGAAACCATAAGGCCCAAACTCACGGACAAGTATACACACGACTTCGACCAACACGATTTAGAGAGTGGGCGAAGAGGACTGTAACAAAAATAAAATATCGTGTTAATTTTCTTATACTTTTTTTTTTTTTTTTTTTTTTTTTTAAAGTGTATTTTTGCTGTAGTTAAAAAGTAAAATACAAATTGAAAAAAGCACACAAAAACCCCCAACAACAACGACCTAGAGTGCGCTCAAGAATATTAGAACTCATGGTATATTTTTAAATCTTAAAGTAATGTTTAAAGGCCCACTACCGCCGCAACTGTTCAAAGATACACTTCTGTAACAGATGGATGCAAAACGCTACATACAGGTTTAGTTATGATTCATTTAAACACAGGCCAATCCAGTTCAGCACACGTCTTCTTTATATCAAGTAACCTGACAATGACTCCACTCCGTTCTATAAATACCATGCGTTCAGTACGAGAAACAGCTAAAATTAGATTGACACGCTAACGGCTGCGAAGAATAAGTAAGTGCGATTACGCGTGCGCTTTTCCTGCCTGTCCAAACTGCTGTTAAGGTTCATTAGGTGTGTCGTCAAGGCATAAAAAAACACAACTGGTGCTAAAATTTGTTTTCAGATTATGCGTAATGATACTTTAAGAAAAATTAGAAAGCAAGTGCGTGTGTCTCTCACAAAGGAAATTTTCTGAAATGTCAAATTCAGACATGCGGGTGTCTATAAGTATACACAACGTCGGATCAACCCAAACGCAAAAGGCCTATTATAGATCCTCATGATCCATCGCAACTATGGGGGCTCTTGAGGATCTCAGTCTATGCTGCCGCATTTATATCCGTGTGTCTCAAGCAGACGGGGATCATCCCGCAGTGAATCACAATTGTTTCGGAGACATAATTTTTCTTTACGCTTGAGGTGGTCTGGTTGTTTTAATTTTAACCCCTGCCGAGACCAAGCAAACACCATCCAAGCGCAAGAGACACAGATCCTCATGAGCCCCCGCAGTTGCGGGGGCTCATGAGGATCTGTGCCTCTTGCAAACACCACTTGTGAATCCACACTCCCAGGACGACTGTGGGCTCTCTGGCTAAAAATGTAATTAACAAAGGTTTCAGCCAGAAACACGATCTGCGTCCACCGGCGGTGAAGGGGTTAAGTTTAATGCCCCAATGTACTTTTCAGAAAGGCTGTGAGATGGCCTTAGTCGCCTGCGCGGCGTTAAACCCAAATAACTAACTAAGTGTTCAGAAAGGAAATCTATGATCAGTTGACTCGGTACCCCGGGGTTTGCTATTTATTTCTGGATATTTTCATGAAACATCTTTGGCACCGAAGGGTGGACACATTTATGTGGTTGCGGTCGTCGAAATTAGGAGTAATGTCCGATCTAAATAGCGCCTAGAATGAAAATATTAAAATTTCAGCATGACAAAAAAATAAAACAAACTCTGGCGCAAGCAGGCCAATGGAAGATTTTAACAGCAGCTGCAATTGAAACTGATACTATAATGTAGACAATACGATGTCTAAATGTGTTTATCTTGGCGAAGTAAACTTTGCCAAGACAAACTGACCTGCGGTGCCAAAGGTCCTCGGGCGCACGTGTGAAAGTGGCAGATGAAACAACAGCTGGGTTTGGAATAGTTCTTACACCCCTTCACTCCCAGCCCAGCTGACGCAGATTGCGTTCCTCAGTGCAGTCTTCGTTAACTCATATCATACAGAGGCTATAATACGCGAAAACAAGACCCCGTGGGGGACTTAAGGTGGCGTGCTGCCCGCAGTTGCAATTCCCTGCTGTCCAGGCTCCTACTCTGCCCAGCCAAGTCCTAATCCATAGTCCACCCCCCCCCCCCACCCCTAACGAGCGTTACCACCCACCAGCTGCACCTTGGACAAGTACACAATCTAGAAAATATCATGAGATCCATCGTCTCATTTCCTGGCGATTAACCTGAATCGTTACCAACCCCACACCCAAGCGCAGCCAAAACTGACAGTAGCACGCACCTCGTATCACCATCCGCAGCCAGGCAGCTCAAACCAGACTCGTCCTCTTTCGACTCGTCCTCGTCCTCTTTCAAAGCAGTAAACACGTCTCTTCTCATCTACCGAGATAATCCAGTCAAACTCCAACTTCCTGCCTCTATACAAAACTTCAAAACAATGCAATGTAAACTATTTTTGTATATATATATATATATATATATATATATATATATATATATATATATATATATATATATATATATATATATATATATATATATATATATATATATATATATATATATATATATATATATATGAATAAATAAAACCAGTCCAAGAAAGCTGGCACCACACACTCCAAATATGGATCCAAGCAGCAGTGAAATACTTAAAATGTGAAGAAAGGATCCACATACACCACGTAGTTTAGAAGGAGTTACACTTTTATTCTATGCACAAACTTTCGCCCTCTCAGAGAGGGCTTCTTCAAGGGAATAAAGAAGAAGAAGAAGCCCTCGCTGAGAGGGCGAAAATTTGTGCATATATATATATTTGTGTATATATATATATACTTAAAATGTGAAGAAATATATATAAACTGTCCTCGTTTAACTCATTCGCTGCCAGCCGCATCCGGACCATAGCACCCTGTTCTGTCGCCTTGAACGTGTCTTTGGTATCTAGGGACAGGTTTTGATTGGTTCAAATCATATTTGTCTAACCGGTCACAGACTGTTTCTGTATGAGGTCATCTTTCAGTTGCAGCCCCTCAGTGTTTCGGAGCACCCCAAGGGTCAGTCCTTGGGCCTGTGCTCTTCATTATGTATATATATGCAGCCCTTGTCAGGTGTCATAGCTGCACACCCAATTTCTCACCACGCGTACTCTGATGACACGCAGTTGTATAAATCAGGCAATGTTGAGCAGGTCAATGCCATCATCCAGTGTGTGCAACAGTCAGTTTCTGATGTTAGAACATGGATGATAGCCAACAAATTAAAATTGATTGAACAGAAGCCATGCTAGTTTCATGGACGGATCACCAAGGTCGTTTTGTCGCAGTTGGCAACTGGCTTTCAACGGAAATGACACCTCATTAAGCGAAGCGCAAGCAGGGAGCTGTGTGTGTGGGTTGGGGAGGGGGAGGAGGGACTGGGAGGGGGCAAGTATGTTGCAAACGATATTTGTTAGGTCTGACAGTGAATAAAACTGAATAACAATACAGTCGACTCCGCTTATAACAAGGTCGGCTGTGATTCCCCTTGGTTTGCATACAATTCTGCCAGCGCTAGTCTCACCTATCTGGTTTGTGAGTATCTATAACTCGAGGCAAATTTGTATCGTTACATTGTTGTGTAATGTTCTGTGCATCTACTGTGGGAAATCAGGGTATTTACCCGACCACATATAATAGCGCACCTTCATGTTTGTGTATGTATGTTTCTCCTGCCCACTTCCTAAGTTCCGGAGAAAGACATGGGTTATATAAGAGACCTGATCCATTCGTTTGAGGATGGAAATGATCGTCTTATTCTATACCTGCGTATTTCTCTGTGGGCTGGCGATTGGGTGCCTGATAGGCGGGGGCAGGGATCTAACTGTTGTCTGTCCAGCGCTGTGATTCCCCTTGGTTTGCATGCCTACTGATGACCTGTGTGTGTGTGTGTGTGTGTGTGCGTTCGTGTTCGTGATCGTGTATGTGCACATGCACACCAGTGGCTTTTTGGTGACTGTTTATTAGTTTTTATTTTTTATTTATTTATTTTTTATTTTGTTAGTACTTAGTCATGCATGCTGTGTATTGTAATGCGGCAAGAGCTCTGTAAGGAGGTTAGGCGCTATATAAATATCCATTATATTATTATTATTATTATTATTATTATTATTATTATTATTATTATTATTATTATTATTATTATTATTATTATTATTATTATTCATAGAGGCTCACACATGAGGATCGACTACATTTGCTGTGTAAGATTGATTTAGCCATCATTTTATTATTAACTCATTCAGCCCCGACACGCCACAGCACGAAATGAATCGACCATGAGAGTTCAAGGGTTGTGCCAGAATAGTTTGGAGCCCCTATGCGCCAAGCTATTCTGGCATGGCACCACCCTTGAACTATCATCCTCGATCTCTCTCTAAAATTGTAATACAGTCCTTCAGAGAACAACTTCAAAATTTGTGGATTTCGGTCCTGGGGGTAGAATGTGTTAAAATGTAGAGCCATGATGACCTCAGTCTCCACCACACAAAAATGCGAACACCGACCGAGTTTGCATCTGCATGCTGCTACGCATTTCGCGCAGCCAGCAGCCTCCTGGGAATTTCCGCCAATATTTCCAATTCGGTTAAAAGTCATCCACTTCAATAATGACCACCATGAGAATAGCCGCGCTGGCTGAGTGCACTCCATACCGTCAGAACTGACGACCGGACAGGACACGACCCGTAAAATGGGAAACAGAAATGCTGACGGCGGACCTCTGTTTTGCTGACCATTTCCTGGCGTATAGCGTATAGAACAACAAGAATAATGTTTGTTTAACCCCTTCGCTCTCAGTGGTCGCAAAATTGTGTTTCTGAAATCTCCGTTACGTCAACGCCAAAGAGCCGTTCGGAGAAAACTTAAAGGTTACAGAGTGGTATCAGCAAGAGGCATAGATCTTCATGAGCCCCCGCAAACTGCGGGGGCTCATGAAGATCTATGTCTCTTGTAGCTGGATCATATTCAGTTTTTTTTTTCGCGAAGGCAGTGAAGGGGTTAACTTTATTCTAACTAAGGGGTCAAGTTCTTCACAAATCTCGATTTATGTCGACAAATATTGAAAATCTTTGCGATGTTGTGCTGATGAGGCTGTCCGCACCGGGCAATACAATCTGGACCCCCAGTAGAGGGACGTAGAACTAAATTTCCATGCATCAAGGGCCTGGAAATCCAGTGAATGTGCTATACTCTCCCATTGGGGAGGCTTCGGCATTTGCTACTTCCAGTCACTTACTTAGCCCTCCACACCTCCCTCTTTCCTATCAATTGTGTGTGTGTGTGTGTGTGTGTGTGTGTGTGTGTGTGTGTGTGTGTGTGTTTGTGTGTGTGTGTGTGTGTGTGTGTGTTTGTGTGTGTGTGTGTGTGTGTGTGTGTGTGTGCGTCTGTGTGCTTAGACCAACTAGATCTATGATCATTTGCCAATAATGCACAGTTTTTTCCCCCCCTTTCAGTGTTTATTCCTACCTACATTTTCCTCTTTTTGCATTGTCTGTCCAACTTGAATTCGTCCCCGTCTCATAATAGGGAATTTGCTGCACAAAAATCCGCGGAAATGTTAAACCTTTCATTGTCGGCAGCGCTTTTTGTCGCGATGATTCCTACAGGAATCATCGCGACAAAAAGCGCTACCGACAACCAAAGGATTAATGACCGTAGAGGGCGCCATGCTAGTCAGTCGGGAGCTACTCCTGAACTAGTAGGAATGCTGTAGGAATGGGTCGATCCAACATGGTCAAATGAGAAACGTGTGTAATGTCTGCCAAACATGAATTCGTTTCTGACCCATGGGGCACTTTCTCACAAAAACAGCGACGAGATCATCGTGAGCTATCGATTCATATCGTTCTGTATCGAAATGGTTCAGTTCAAATTTGCTCCCAAACTGAAACGTTTGGGAATGTCGGTCAATTTGAATCTCGCCGCACCATATTCTCCCACCACCTCAGCATCCATCGATCCAGGCCCCTAAAAAAAGAAAATCATTCGTTAACCCATTACATCCTGAGGCTGATTTTGTCAAATTTGCTTACTGTTCTATGAAGGCTACATTACAAATTAGGAGATAGTAGATCGACTGTTTTAGTTCATGGGTTGTGCCAGACAATAGCTTGGCGCCTCAGGCGCCAAACTGTTCTGCCACAACCCTTAAACTATGTGTCAAATTTATTTCAAGCAATGGTTGTATCAGGATGAAAAGGGTTAATAGCCGTACCGCCCTGTCCTGAGTGCACGCGTGCGTAATAAGCAAAGGCGCTTGTTACGTTGATTCCGTGTAATACAATTTCTTCGCGTGAACCCTCGCAGTCTCGCTTCAAGAAGCCTCCTCCACATGCGCCTTTTTGTAATAACCCAGGACTCTACCAAAGGCCAATGTTCTATCCCAATGCATTATTCAGCCACGGTCGATGCGTGATTACGCGGGCCGGAACCTTTAAAATGCGCACCAGTGACTCATGAAAGATAAAATGGGTTTAGGTCACTAAACTATATACACGTGAGCCGGCGTCAGTTGCACGAGTGAGCTTCGTCTTGCGCCAACCACTAAGCAAGGTGCTCCGCTACAACTGAGCACCTTGCTTAGTGGTTGGCGCAGGACTAAGCTCACTCATGCAGCTGACCCTGTCACGTTAAGCCCAAACTATGCAGGTCTGTAGTTTGGGACCTTAGTCGTGAAGCCGAAAGGTCCAAAGTCACGGACCATCACAAAATATAGATCGTTCACGTCACCAACATTTGATAGGCCCAAAATATCGACATGGTAAACGAAATGAAGATAGACCAATGTACCAAGAATGTCGATCATCAGTTCCAACAGTGTAAAGTCCATGCCTAGTAGATCAGTCCGTGAAACTGAAACCAAGAAACGTTTATTTTAAGCGGAAACCAGATCTATACGTTTCTACAAAAAATTTAGTTATAAATGCAACAAGAATCGTCTGCTGCACACTGGAACGGAGAGACCAGTTTAACTGCTAAACTCCGATTCACTGCTGCAACACAACGACCAACACCCATCTGCAAGAGTCATAGATCCTCATGCGCCCCCGCAGTTTTCGAGGCTCATGAGGATCTATGCCTCTTGCTGACCCCGCTTTGTATCGGTGTTCCTTGGACGACTGGGGCTCTTTGGCCTACACGTAACACTTACTTACTTACTTACGCCTGCCACCCCTGCCAGGGTATAGGCCGTCGACGAGAGACCTCCAGCGACTCCTGTCCTGTGCTTCTCCTTCGATTTTACTCCAGGTGGTTCCCAGTCTCTTGATGTCTGTTTGGAGGTCTCGACGCCAGGTGTTTCTCGGCCTGCCTCTTTTTCCTCTTTCCCTTTGGGTTCCATGACAATGCCTGCCTAGTGATACTGGAAACTGGCTTTATCAAACTGTGACCAATCCATCTTTAATAAATTGTGTTGTAACTGTCTTTCGTAAGCGTGTTTCTTTCTCCGGTAGGTTCTTCTCTGGATTTTACACGCTTGGCAGTCACCTTTTTGGTATGGATTGTGTTTTTCTCAAGACTACGACACAGATAAGGAGATAGATCGGCCATGATAGTTCAAAGGCGGTGACAGAAAAGCTTGGCGCCTGTAGGCACTAAGTTGTTCTGTAACCACCCTTGAACTGCCATGGTCGATTAACCCATTCAACCATGACGCACTACAGCAGGAGATAGTTCGACCATGATAATTCAAGGGTAGTGCCAGAATAGCTTGGCGCCGACAGGCGCCAA